>JBBPTA010000224.1:4648-21620 GCA_038093915.1 Boletellus aff. emodensis
TGCCGCAGAATGTGGTCGTGAGCTCATCGGGCCGCAGATCCGCCTTGGATAATCCAAAGTCACAAAGTGCGACATGTCCGGTAGCGTCTAAAAGGATGTTCTCTGGTTTAAGGTCACGATAGACGATGTTATACTTGTGCAGGTGTTCCAGGGCGAGGACAAGCTCGGCGATGTAAAAGCGAGCCCGTTCCTCGGTAAAACGAGTCTCTTTTTGCAAGTGCCAAAACAGCTCGCCACCGCTCTTGAAGTCGGTAACGAGATATAGGTCTGTGTCTGTCTGGAAGCTAAACTTGAGACCCACGAGGAACGGGGACTCCAAAGAACGCTGAAGGATCTTGCGTTCTCCAATTGTATGTGCCACCTCTTTCTTGGCGATGATCTCCTTCTTTGACAGTATTTTCATGGCATATATGCGCTTCGTGTCCTTCTTTCGGACCTGAAAGACCTTGCCAAAGGTGCCACGTCCTATGAGCTTGAGAAACTCGAAGTCGCGTGGGATAAGTGCTCGTTTGGTCTACCACATGGAAACGATGGGATTAGCACCGCTGTTAGGAACCAGAATTGCGCGAAGCGGAGGCCGAGTTCGTGACTAGGGGGGAAGAAGCAGCGTAGCACGCTGCTGCGTACCTTGTATTGCTCGAATGTGATTTGGACACGCATCTCTCCGCTCACGATTTCGTTTTCAAAGGGCCGGAGCCTATGTTGGCAATTTGAGCAAGGGATGGCAACGCAAGGGCGCTATCAGGAAGACTACATACTTGAACCATTGGTCGACAGTGTGGTCATGAATCAACACAGGTTTGATCTGGAAAGTTCCAAGAAAGAAGTGATCAGAGACGCGATCGTAAACGTTGAAAGTGATTAGAGACTCTTCGGAAGTGACATCGCTGGGGACGGGATGAGAGATCAAGGGATGATCGATTGGTCTACAGCACCTACAAGGAGACCTCGTGCTTCCACACAGGACTGTGGGCTGACGTACGGCCGAAAAGACCGAGGGAGGGGGGATGTACGGGAGATGATGCTTTACCGGGGGATGGGAGAGAGGATGAGGGGGAAGTGTTCGAGCTCGATTTTCCCTGGGGCCGGGAAGCGCCGAGGGCGCTGAGCGCGGTGAGGGCGTTTGAGGAAGATGTTCTTGAGAGGGCAGTGGCAGTCCCCTTCACTTCCTTGTCGGTTTCGTCCGTGGGACCGCGGCTGACGAACTCGTTCTGCTCGAACTGGACCACGACATACGGGCGAGCATGCACAGAGGATACGTTGAGGCCGCGCGCAGATATAAGTTTAACGTGAATTTGACCCTTGGACGTTGCAGATGGTGCAGATGCTGGCGCCGCGTGCGCAGCGCCTGCGGTCGCGCTCGAAGACGCATTAGCCGAGGGGGACGATGACGATGGCGCACTGGACTTGTTTTCCATGGAGCCAGAGCGCTGTGGTGATTTTTTGGTGTTGCGCATGGAAAAGTCTGGTGCATGTAGGGAAATTTGCGTGGTGGGGATGCGGGCGACAAACGATCCGGGTTGAGGCGTTAGGGGGCCTGGCGGCGTAACATCGGCTTGCACCGGGATGACCGCCGGAGTGGCTGCGAGCAGGTGGTGGTGGACGGAGCCAGAGGGGGAGGACTGTGTGTGCGGATTGCTGGCCGGGAAAAGCGACGATGGTGGTGATGGCGCCGGGGGTGGGGACGAGGTGGCGCTCGCAGACGCCGGGACGTCGAAGGGATTCGGGCGCTCGCGGCCATCGGCGCTGGCACGCGGGGTGAGCTGCTCGAACACGGACGGCCACAGCTTGATCATCGCGCTCGAAGGGGGAGGTGTTGGTTGTGCGACAAGAGTGGCCGGGCGTGGAGCCGGTGCCATTTTCCTGGTGACAATTGCCAACTACGTGCTCTGGACAGTCTCCAAGTACGACCTCGCCCGTCGGAGGAGCCCCATCCCGCCACCCACCGCTCCACCGAGACACACCGCCTGTCGACCCGCACGCCACGGCAGCCGGTCTAGAACGTCTCCGTCAGCACCCGCCCTCGAACGCATCCAGACCACGCACACACAGCCGCAAAGACGCTCGCCGTCCCCACCCCAGCCCCCAGTTCTCTCGCCTCTCCCCACGGCCGTCCACATCGCTCCAGCCCGTCCTCGATCCCTACCCAGACCAGTGCAGCACCCCCCAGCTTGATCGCATTCAGACCACCCTCCTGCAGCCCCGCAGCCATCCGCCGATAGTTTTTGGTCTTGTTGTAGAAGTACCATCCCTGGACGGTCGTGGGTGGCCGGTGTGCATTCTCAGCCAAGAACCGCAGTGACGCCTTGCGAGAGCCCCGGACTGCGCCAATCAAGGTGCCCAGGATAGCAGCGCATGCGGGAAGAACGAAATAACGCGAGTGAAGAATAGGCGTCGCGTCGTACGGTCCCTCGTCGTTCGTGGTCATCTTGAATGACGTCGATACAAACGAAAACAACAGACAGTGCAAGCTCAGTGTTGTCAACCTTCCGTAAGGGCCACCGCCAAGTTTGCGCAGTACAAGACACAGCGGGTAAGACAAGCGATCCGAGCTGTCGTTTTCCCTCCACAATAGCAGTACACAGGACTCTACAGATGGGCCTTTATGCCTGCTTTCTGCATCAGAGCCGCCTCCTTCTTGCCCAACTCCGCCGCACGCTGGCGCAACTCCGGCGCCCGCTTCAGTTCCCTTCGACCAACCTGCTGAATATGGACCTAGGAGAGCGACGGACATCAACCGGCAAGCGTCCACCAGCTCATGCACTTACCGCATCAGGTCCCTATGAAAAGAAAGTCGTCACCACAGACCACAGACAAGTCAACGGACACGCACATCAGCCAATCGCAGCGTTCGCAGCTGCGCGTACATGCCTGCCAGCTCCTGGTCTTGAGACAGCCCTTCCGCCCCGAATGCCTGCATCGCGCGATCTACAACATTGCACGCCATCGTGGGGACCACAAACTGCAAATCACGTTTCAGGTCAGCATCCCAGACCGCCCACTATGTTCGGAACGCATGCACTTTGGCAATACCAATTTCCTTCATTGCACCTTTAGCCTTGTGTTTGTCGATCTGTGGTCCCGTTAGCCCGCGATCGGCGCGTCACGCTGGTTGGTGGTAACATGCCTGATGTGCCGCACTGAGCACGAGCATGCGTGCAGCCTCAATGTCTGCTCTGGACTGCGCAATTTCAGCTATCACAGTGCCTGGATGATTGTCTCAGCCCAACGGTTTGCACCAGATACCAATCGTTGTTCACCGTGCTCGTAGAGGAATCTTCCGAATGTCTTGCGCGAGGGATCCGTCACCCGCTGGACCATCAGGTCAAGTGCTCTCGAGGCTGCGCCGATTGAGCGCATGCAATGATGGATGCGTCCGGGGCTGCCAGGACGGTTAGCTTACGCCTACCCGAATGATCAAGGAGGATACGAACCCAAGACGACCTTGGACAATCTAAGAGAATGTATCGTCATTCAACGACACGGGAGTAAACGCCCTACCTCAAATCCTCTGCCCCAACCAAGTACTAGATTGCTCAACGGGACTCTCACGTTCTCATAGATCACTTCACAATGACCCTCCGGCGCGTCGTCATACCCGAATACTTCCATCGGACGCACGACCCGAACGCCAGGGGCATCCGCGGGAACAATGACGACACTCTGTTGCTTGTATTCGTCACGATTTCCCGGGTCGCTCTTCCCCATGACGAGGTGTAATTTTGTACGGGGGTCACCGGCACCAGATATCCACCTAGAGAATGAGAGACCGGACCGGCACCATGAGAAGCCGACGACGGGCAGATAAGAGGGTCTGACAACCATTTGTGTCCATTAATCACAATTTCATTTCCATCTTGTCGGATGCTTGTTTTTATGTTACGAGCGTCCGATGATGCCACTGTGTGTTACCGGTTAGCACGACATATGCTCCACGGATAATGAAGGTGCATGCCGAATCGCTCTGTCATCGCAAAAGCGGAGCGAATTTCTCCGTTTAGCAACGGTGTAAGCCATCTCGTTTGTTGTTCAGGAGACCCGTACCGGGCGAGGACCTCTGGACGGTTTCAACAAGCATCTGCAAAGGTGCAGAGCTACGCACCCATGTTGCCCGTATCTGGAGCAGCGCAGTTGACTGCCTCGGAGGCCATATGCCCCCCTCGTCCGAGGACCTCTGCCATAACAGCGTACTGTTGTCCGTGTCAAAAGTCAATCGGGGGTTGATGAGGCAGGGACCACACCTCGAGGTTCGAGAGTGGAACTCCATGCTGAGGATAGTGCGCCTTGCTGAGGAAGAGGTTCCAGAGTCCGAGCTTGCGCGCTTTGACCTTCAGTTCCTCGATAACCGGCACAACTGTTTCCCACCGCCGAGCTGGATCTTTTGGTATTTGTGCGTGGTAGAGCTTGGCGGAAGGGTGAACCTCGTCCTACTCGGGGAATTAAAGTCACTGATACGGAAGGTATCCACTGCCTGTACCCGTAGAAAGGCGACAAGTTTAGCCAGAATCTCCCTCCCGTACGGGGTGAACTTGTCTTCAATCTATGGGCCGTTAGCCTGTCGAAGAGCACGCACGAGAGTGACACAGACGAGGTTCCAGGACGCTTCAGATGTGAGCTCGACTATCGGGTGGTTCGTCATGGCAGCAGAATGAGCCGGCCACGTCGGAAATGGCCGGCTGCGTGTGTAGCACACCGGACGCTGTTGCTTGGCTGTGCAGACGGCTCGCATCGGACCGAAAAGAATCGCTCGGTGGCTGTGCCATGGGCCGTGTAGCCGGTCTATTACTTTGATTTGTGAGCACGACTAGCTAAGAGACAACGTGTTCGCGGAGAAGAAAGAAAGCAGTGTCACTTGACACAACGAAGAGCGGTTGGTGCCAAATTAATGGGTAAGGTATGCTGCCCAACAAGTAAAGCAACTATACGGTATTGTGAATCACAATGGTCGTTAGCGATGGTTATGGATACAATGGTCGCAAGTGAGTGAGAAACCAAAAGGAACTTTGACAAGGCAGGCATACAACGTTCAAAGAGTACAACAGAGCGTTTCGTCCGTAGCAGGTGTGTTCACGGGTGGACTCGCGATGGAGATTGATGTTCCTCGCGGAGGTCTGGCGACGATTCACCAAAGGTGAACGGAAGTTCCGGGTCAATACCAAACGCGCCGGCGTCGAATGTCTGCCAGAGGGAATCTTGGTCACCTGTCGAGTACCCGTTCGTATTATAATTCCGAATGTAATCAAGTCCCAAGAACGGCAGGCCCGGGGCGGAAAATGAAGAAGTCGGCGGCGTAGTTGAAAGATGAGGATACCCAACATCCGAGCAACTGCTATACCAAACAGGGTCAATCCCGGATGGTGAGTGTTCGTATGTCGCGTATGGCAGCGAGCTGGACTGTGAGCCGGAGGCATACGTGTCAACAGCGCGATGATCCCCTGGGCCAACCTCCCATTGGTGACTAGTGCCAGACGCGAGGGGGCTATGATGCATCCCGTAGTCGTGAGGCGAGGAGACATGGAGTGGCGAGAGAGGTGCGCCTGGATAATTATAGGGCGGGGCACCCACAAGATGAGGGCTTCCCTCGCGCTGTTGCGCCGATTCCATAGTAGACATGGATGGTGAAGGTAAACTCACAGACGCTGGAGAGCTGTGAGGGCTAGATTTTCCGCCCATCGACTGCGGACTGGAAAAGACCGCAGAATAGGCAGATAGATTCGAACCACCGACACCCTCACTTTCATCATGGCCCCTCTTTCGGGACGTCGATCGGTTTCGCTGTGCTGCATTAACGCAGAGGTCAGAAAGCATCACTGCCAAGTGGACATCTTCCTTACAATCAACGCGATACGGTGACGCGACAGGGGGACGGCGCGTGGAACTTGGGTCCCGTGAGCGGCTGATTTTTCTTGGTTTCATCTTCAGTGGACGGTTCATAGTTGGCACCTGTCCCGAGATAAGAGAACGCCTGGATTCCAGCGCTGTCGGTGCGACATTCTGAGCCATCGGAATTCCAGAGGCGTCGCTATTAGTTCTCCTTATGGCATCGTCTGCGGTGCTCGTCAGTTCTGCAAGCAACTCCTTGCATTTACGAGCGCCCGGCCAATGGCCTTCCCACAACTCTATGATGGGAAGACAACTTCTGGCTTCTTCCATCGCGGCAGTTACGGCCTTTATGTCCGGGGAATGCATGGCATAGAGAAGTATAACGACGGCGGAAGAGAAGAGGTGCTGAATGAAAAAAGCAAGATGATGCGAGGTTGGCACGACACTATTGATAGAGGGTGCGAGACGGATACACGAACGGGCGGATGAGACTGCCCGTGCAGTTGAATTGGGTATGATCGATTGGTCCTGCCTGACCGGCAAAAAATTGCGATGAAGGGTGGTCAGCACTGAATAGTAGTGACTGCATAAAACGACGGTCATCGACATATGTTTGTCACTTGTGGTTGGATTCCTAAAAGAGGAGGGAAGTTCGTCAAACCACCTAGCGAGTTCCTGGTCGAGAGTCTCGACAGAGCGTTGTAGTTCTGCCCTCCTCTCAGGCTCGAGTGTTTCTCTGCAGCACTCGATGGCGTACACTTGTCGCAGGACCCTGCCAGCGATTTGGTAGAGAGAAGCTAGGGCAATGGTACCCGACATCAGCGACGGGGGCTTTTGTGCGAGTTGGGCGCCAGTGAAGTACTCGGGGAGCCATTCGTCGTCGACATTGACTGGAAGCTCGACATCACAATCGGAATCCTCCACGCCAAGCGGGCGACCGAGTGCAAGCGCAAGCATGCGATCTAGACAGTACACGCTCCACCAGATTTTTCGCCGGGTCTCTTTCTCGACGGAGGATATAGCTAACCGACGCGGTGAGCGCTGTGACTGCGTCAGCGATAGGCGTGAGTTCAACGGCTAATGCTTACATGCAACCCCAAGTCCTGTGCACTGCGTACTGCTTGCCCTACGAGGAGCCAAGCCTGGGGCAGGCAGTTAATGGAACACAGGAAGGAGGACATGAGAATGAAACTTTGGACGTGGAACACCTGGATGGATGCATGACTGATGTAGTGTAGGATCAAGGCTCTAACAAAGGCAGTTCGATGAGCGATAATAAGCAAATGACCATGAACGGTGGGACCCTACCTCTCGTAGAAGGTCATGCCCATCCCACCATCGTCCGAACGATCGCTCGTCAAGCGCGGATCGTTGACCAGCCGAGCGGTGCAAGCAAAAACAGCAAAGACGATGGAGACGAATGGAGCCTCAGCCTGGATGAATGCCGCATCGCTCCTCCTTGCCATGAGACGCTTGTATCTGGACATGAACGAGGGCTTGTCGAGGAGAGGCATCAGAAAGTGGAGGCGTTCAAAATAGGCATCGATCTGATGTATGATCGTAATCAGCAATGGACGGTCTAAACGGCGTCTCGTGTGCTTACCAACTTGTCGCACAAGTCTTCATCGGGATATTCGACTTCATCTGCACGGGGAAGGGCGCGTAACTTGCCAAAAAAGACTGATGCTGGGAAATACAGCTTGTTTGCGCTAGGGCCAGGGGCCCGCGGGTCCTCTTCCATCGGAGAGACACGATGGAGAGGGTTGGTCGTCAGGGCACGGAAAGATTGGATCAGGGACATTGTGGAGGATCCACCTATCCAGCGAAGGTGACCATGTTCGTCCAGAGCGAGCTGGCCAAAGGATTCTGAGACATCATCTTCCATCTTGACGGAGGACTCGGGCGAGGAGCTGTCCTCGGTGTGAGTATCAGCGGCGGCCTTGGATGACATGGCCTGGAGAACTGCTGATGCGGGGGGGAGGGAGACGTCCCCGGTGTTCCCGGATGCAGAGGACGGGCCGGGAGTGGGTGACTGGATGCCCAGGGAAGGTCCGAGCTGTTCGAGGACCGGCGTTATTTGAGAGAAAAGGGATTCCATGTGGAGGAGACGTGCTTCGAGTTCTTGGACATAGCTGGAGGGATGTGAGGAGGAAGCGGGAGCGAGATGGGGACGGCGACCTACTGCCTGCTCAGGGCGGCCCTGTCCTTGGTCTGGAGCCAGGTGCACTGGGAGCCGGAGGACTGACACTGAGCACAGGTGGGTTCGCAGCCATCGCACTTGATTTTCTTGCGTCTGGGGTCGCGGGTGAGAGAACGTGTCGAGGGCGGGGTGGCACGAACCTGCAGCTTTCGCAAGCGCGCCAGACCCTCCTGCGCTGGAGCTGGACGGGCTTTGAGCCTGCGTCGGTGGGGATGGCGTCGTCCTCGATGCGTTTCTTCTTTGACTGGTGGGTCATGGAATAAAAGTCGTGGGCGTAAGAGGCGTGTGGGGGACGATGACTCTGGGGAAGATATCGTCGGACGACAACGGTCGGGTCGGGCCGATTGAGGGGCCAAGCATGCTGACTAAGCCAATCCATGCTCTTCCTCGGCTGCACAGCCATCCGAGTCAGTCCGAGCGTGCGTGCAGCCGTGTCTCTCGCTCACCTCGTTGCGGGCGGACCGTGCTGGCCAGCTGCGTCCTGTTCTCTCTTTTATAATAGCGCGTTCGGAAATGAATGGCAGCTCCCAGACGTCTTCCGGACATCCCCTTCTCCCGAATCCGTGCAACAGTGCCCGATGCGACCTCATCGCCACCCACGGAATGCTCTCCACCCCTCCAACCGAGCAGAGCCATCGCCCGTTTGACTAATGGCCTCCCCTCCGCAGCGCCAAGGCTTGTCGGTTGTTTCCGTGCCAGTGACGCTCTGTCCGTGATGAATCCCGGCAACATACCGCGTTCGTGCTCACATCACTCCCTGTTATTAAGGAACTCCTCTTCTTTTGTCTGGTGCTGGAGCATGTCATGCGGTAGCCGCCGTTCCTTGGAAACAATTTTTCATTTTAGGGTCGGGGCACAGTCCTCCCCGGCGACAAACAATCTTTTTTGACACATGTCCACTCTCGACGCAGTGTTCAGCCCATCAGCTGATCCACCGCACGTGTAGCACAATGGAAGCCGACGTTACGGTCGCAGAAAAAGGGAAAAATGACGGCTCGCCATCCCCCCTCGTCTCCAAAATGGTCAAATTCCTACGCTCCGCTGGGAAAAAATTCGAGGCCTATCACGCTACCTGCTCCTGATCACCATGGTCTTCCATTCGGTGACCTAACTCTGTCGCCAACTCACGCGCTGGACCAGAACCTACTCCGACCTCGCTCGAGACCCCCCGATCCACATCCAGCAACCAAACCCCAACCCGTGGCCGCTCACCCTCCAAAACAAGGGACTGATGGTCGCGTCGAGTCCCTCGGTGTCTGTACAGGTTCGCGCGACCATATCAGAAGCACCTGGACGACGAACACGCTCTGCATAATCGGGAATGCATCCATTTTTCTCCTGGCCCTTCTCTACGCCCCCCGCCTACATTAAACGCTCGCCCCAGAGGTATCCGCGCTCGTGATTGGCGGTATACTCACCCAGACGAATACCCCCCCTTGCCCCACTTTGCACTCGCTGGTCTTGCGACCCGCGAGCCACTCCCCCCGTCGCCCTCAAATCGGGCGCTCTAGGAATACGTCCACTACCACGTCCGCTGTATAGCCATCCAAGTAGCCATTGATGCAATCATATCCTCGCACATGCCAGCCACGAGCACAGCGCGGGTTCACACTTGCTGCGACGTTACAGCAGCTGAGCCAACCATCACAGATGACCGGATAGAGGAGCGGCAAATGCCATGCCATGCCCCTAGTGGGACAACCAAGTACCAAACTATTTCTTATTCTCCCGTGACTGCGCCCGAGACTTCTCAGACTGCCGATCTATTCGTCATCTCACGCTGCTTTGATCGTGATTATGGACAGGCCGAAAGTGTGGACGCACGGCAGATCTAATTGATTCCTGGTTTCCCTATATCATAAACCTATCAAATCTAGAAGCATGGAGTCGCTGCTTTAGTCAAAAACCTTAATTTTACAATCCTCGTCGCAAAAGTTGCCTCTTGCGTCCTAGCTACAGTGAGATTCGCAAGGCCATCGTGTGCTGTAATATCCCAGAGATTCGTGGCACGCCGTCGAAGCTACCACGCGGGGCGGTGTGAATGCATTGCACACGAAACACGCCGTCTGCGCACCACGGGCGTTCCCAGAGCTGGAACGGAGCGAGACCATGCCGCGAGCCGCTGGGTGCATGAGGCCACTCGGGGTCCAACGACAGGATACGGATTTGTTGCCATGCTGCAAATGGGGTCACCGATAACCTGGCGACTATCGCAGTCAATCAGGTATACGAGATTGCGCCAGATAAAGCTTACATGATTGGGGTCAGCAGGTGGTTCATGTTCCGTTCTGGAAGCTCGGAAGCGAGGGCATACACGAGGTCCTGTCGCAAAAGGCTTCAGTGGGCAAGTTTGCACCCGAACCAACAATAGAAACCCTGTGACCCATCACCATCGGTACCGTAACTAGAATGATGCCTGCTCACGTATCGCAACTGACGTCGACAGTCACGCGGGAGCCGAAGGCGTCCAACGCAGGGTTGGCGATCGGGGCGCGAAAGTGCATTTCCATATGGACGACAAGGCAGGCCTTTGGTTATCGACCGGTGGGGATGGATCTGGGGACGCGAGCGGGCGGGGATCTGAGGGAAAAGAGGACGAGGACGACTTGTGGTGATGTGCGAGACTGGGCGCCCCAAGTTGTGTGTCCTTGTTTGCCATGCCTGTGGCGCTGTCGAAACCACCCGGTCGAGCCTTCAAAGTGCTTTACAGCCTGGCATATTGGCCCAGCAATGGCGGACATCGACGTGACACCAGCAACGCTGAACGGAGACACTGACCCTGCCATCGACGATGGCGAGGAAGCAGAGTCAAAGGTATCCCAGTCGACTTGGTTGCGTCCCGAAAGTTCTCAATACCCTCGCAGGAAATCCAGCTGATGAAACAACGTGTCGAAGAGATGGAGAGGGAGGCCAAAAAGCTGCGTGAGCTACAGGCTGCAGCAGAGTCGCAGAGTCCCGTGGGCGGTGCTGCGACCGATCAGAGTGCTTCAATGGAGTCTGAGGAAGACAGGGCTCTTGCGGACAGTCGAAGCGTCTTTGTGGGCAACGTGGGTCTGGACGTCTGGTGTCGCTTTTCCCGTCACTCAAATGGCCGCGCCAGGTCGATTATGGTGCAACCCCAGAAGAGATCCAGGGGCATTTCCAGGCCTGCGGGACCATCAATCGAGTGACCATCCTCTGCGACAAATTCACGGGCCACCCCAAAGGGTGCGTGTCCTTTTTTTTCTCCTTGTTACGGGCTGTTTGGCAAACAATATCCGCCTCAGGTTTGCTTACGTCGAGTTCGCCGAGTCGGACTTCATAGATGCTGCTTTGGCGATGGACAACTCCTTGTTTCGCGGGCGACTCATAAAAGTAAGCGCCGTATATCATGGGCATACAGCGGGGCGTGAACAAACATGACCAGGTTACGGCCAAGCGCACGAACATCCCTGGCTTCAATCGCGGCCGGGGCCGGGGAGTGTACAGGGGTGGATATCGAGGTGGGTATCGGGGCGGCAGCTACGGATACAATCCCTACCGTGCTCGCGGGAGGTACGCCGTCGCCGCTGCCATGCGGGTTGCCCTCACACATGTTTTCAGAGGACGGGGACGTGGGTACTAAATCAAAAGCCGGGCCACGAGGGGGCCTGGCACGTTCGACCTTGTGATTAAAACTGCATGTCCGTGCTCGCGTGCGCTCTCGGTGGTCCAGCAAGACACGATTTGAGACTAGTACTGTGTTTCTGCCATGTACTCCTTGCTTTGAATTTTAGAGCTGTACATAATGCACACTTCCGAGTTTGGCAGCACGCAGCTAGTTTTCCTTGTCCGCCCATGGCGAAGCTGAGACCGTTTGGGTTCGCGGCCAGACTACTGTCCTCCAGCGCAGCGCCCGCTGGTTACCCGTTCTCCAAGTCTGCCATCCTTGCTTCCCCACTTCCAGTTCCCCCCGGCCAGCGTGATGCTCTCCGCAAAGGCAAGGGTCTCATGACCTTCCTCCGCCAGGCTCTGCCAGAACCCAGGAAACGGGAGTGGCTCGCAACCTGGTTCTCCCGCAGACATCCCGACCGACTTCTCCCCGGCTCTGTGCTTACGGTCACGACGGAGCATGCTCCTGGCATCTTCTCTGGGGTACTCATCTCAACCAGGCGACGCGGCCCAGACACGTCGTTCGTCCTGCGCAACGTCGTCCAGCGGACCGGCATCGAGATGCAGTTCTTTGTCAACTCCCCGCACGTAAAGGACATCCGAGTGAGGCAGAGGGCGGGCGGACGCAAGGCTACCAGACAGCGCAGAGCGAAGCTGTTCTTCCTCCGGGACGCGCCAGACAAGATGGCGGACATCTCGTCGGGCGTGGGCAAGCTGTGATCTCGTACGTCCCGGCGGTCCGTAGACGGTTCACGCTCACACCCGGTCTTTCTGCAGTTCTGCTACCCGTAGGCCGGGCGACAGTGGGGCGGTTATGCAAAGCTAGAGTAGCGTTAGAGTAGTCGACGTACGCGCACGAGCTGCGAGCGTGGCCAAAAAAGGGACGAATATACTTTGGTGCCATCCACCACTCTACACGTACGGTTCGCCAGTGCACCGTCATGCCGCGCAAAAATCTTTCGCTGCGCAGCTTTACGCTGTCCCCGAAGCGCCAGTCCTCGCCTGGTCCACCCTCGCCCACGTTCTCCGACACAACCCACGCCTCGGCCATCAACTTTGGCGTCGATGGCCCAGAGAAGATCATTACCCGCGCGAACCTCAAGGCGAGCCTTCAGGCTTACGACGACGTATGTACCCAGCGTCTTTTGCCCCACGCGCTGCACGGAGGACCTTACGCACCGCTCTCAGCTTATGACTTCCAGTGCGAATTACCGCGCAGCGTTGCTCCACATGTCCAAGGCCACCGCAGTGTTCGCAGATGCTCTGGAGAAGTGTGCAGGGTGCGTGGATCCCCCGTCGTCAGAAGAAGGAGCAAACCCGACTGTGCTGTAGTCTAAAGGGTCCATCCTACGAAGTAGGGACCAGACTCCAAGCTGCTTCGGGACTACATCATCTCATTGGTAACCACTGGCACGTCTTGGTTCGTCGTATTTTTGCGGTCCTGTATGAGCTCCCTAACCTTGTTCTCAGGCAGAATCCCTTGATAAAACATTCGAGAAACCCTTGCGTCAACACTTGGACACTTACAAAACAATAGTACACGTATGCATCCGTCCTCTCCGGCTGTCTGATAGTCTCGTTAATTTCCAACAGGAACGCTCCGCTTCGTACGAGAAGGCACTCCGAGAAAAGAGTGAAATTATCCGGCTGACAGAGATGAACAACATGAATAGGAAGCAGAGGAGTGGGTTTACTTCCGCGGCTTCCGGAAACCCCCTGACGCCTTTCAGATCTCCAGAGCTTCCGGGAGGCATTGTCCGTGTTACAACGACAGGTTGACGAGCTCGATGACCTCAAGGTCCAACATTACCGCGAAATTATGGAACACGAGGAAGAGGTCTGGAACGTGGTGCAAGCAAAGGCATGTCCATGGGCGCGCATACCGTTCTCTTCTGACCCATTGCTTCAGGTCTGCGTCGCGGTGCGCTCCACCATGGACATGTTTGATAGGTTTACTGCGAAAGCGTACGTGTCATGCGCTGTCTAGTGCTACGGTGCCTTTTCCATCTCATCCTTCCATTTCCCTAGTTCCGATCCTATTTTGGAACCGATGCTCCAGTCCGTTCCAGATCCATTTGACTCATACGGCCCACCTCAGGCGGAAGACCAGATATTCACCATTCTCCCACCGCTGGCCGTCATTGCCAATGCGCCGTCCCCTTCCCCAAGTCCGTTAGCCAACACGCCGCCTTCGAGCAGCTCACCGCCTGACGTCTTGAATCACTCGTGGGTTCCCACCACCAGCTTCTTTTCCAACTCGTCGGAATGGAATGACGTCTCGTCGGCCACGCCCCCACGTTCGACATCACCTGCGAGTACCAAGCGCCGCCAATCACATCCCCCTTCGACTAGTCACCATTCCCGCAAGTCAGACTCGAAACTCCGCAGTGTTCTGGCGGTCATTGATGAATCGCATGGTGCACACGCGATGGAGAGTTCAGAAGGGGGCAAATCAGAACCCAAGCCAACATCACCCGCCGATGTGAACGGCGGTACTTTGTCACCGTCAGAGCAAGAATGGGGTAGTTTTGGGTATGGTGAACCCACTTATTCGGATGCAATCCAGGAGGACGAAACGCCACGTCATCCCGCTGCGCTGGCCGCCGCTTTACATGTGCCTTCGTACGACCATGATCAGGGGATCGAGCCTAGTCTCAATGCGGACACCCAGTCAGATCGTACGATACTCTTGGACTCTGGTCAGCACGGATCAGATTGATGCCATTGGATTCGGTTGGGTCAGATTGTTGTGAGAAGGAACGACCGACAGCATCCAGCTGGGGATGGGTCGTCGCGACACGACATGATATTATGACCACTCGCGGGGACGTACTGCTAGGCCTTGTCACAGGGTTTATGAAGAAAGCGAACGAGATTGATATAATGTTGTAGCACGTTGCTGTCCAGCGGGATTCGGGCTCTATGATGCCAGCGCTCTCAGCTTGTAGGATGTGCCTATCAATTCGCTAATGACTACAGGTTCAGATCCTGTATTCGCGCGAGTAAGTTGCATCTTCTTGCCATCCTGTGTCCATTATCCTGGGATCGATTGGTCATATTACTGGGGACAAGTGCCGCTCCACGTTCACAAGCCGTGAGCAGGTGTGTGAAGGATGCTAGTCGTTCCACAGACAAGCAAGGTCCCCGCCCCTCTCCGGCGCTAAAACGTATGCCAGCCTGGCGCGCTTTCACGTATGGCCACATTGGATGCCGTATTGAGACAAGACGTCCCTGGTGATGATCGCTGGGCTCCTGAAGAGGGGATCCGTCCCAACACTCGTTTTTGGAAAGGCGATCACATCGCGGATCGACTGCGCTTTGCAAAGTATGGCCATCAACCGATCAAACCCTGGACGGGACAATGCCAATGCCATGTTAGCGTGTTCTGGCCAATTCCTGGTGGAATTGTCCACACCCACCGAGCGCGATCCCACCATGTGGCGGAGCGCCACACTTGAGAGCTTGCAAAAGGTGGTCAAACATGGCTTTTTCCGATTCACTAAGCTGGTTTTCGGGGAGTCAGTTACATGAACGCCAGCCACCGGCCAATCGCATCTTACCTGGAGGACATGAGAAAATATATGCTCTTGCAGGTCGGCATCATGCACCCTGACTGAGCCGCCTCCGATTTCGACACCATTCAAGACGAGATCGTAATGCTGTCCCCGAACCTGAGGAATCGAACATCAACTCAGAGTACCCATGGCCTTGAGCAAGAGATGATGCGCGGACCTGTTGGATGTGGCCATCGTACAAGGCCTGGATATCTTGCCACATTGGGGCAGTGAATGGATGGTGGGTGCTGGACCATCTGCCACGTGCTAGAAAGTCCTTGTCCGGATCTGACTTAGTGAAGAGCGGGAACTCGGTCACCCACAAAAAGTGTGGACAAGGAGCGGGAACATAATCCCCTGAGGCAAGATAAAGCGATTAAAGACAAAAAAGATGACGTCAGACACACCGAGATTCTGAGCCGACTCAGATAGTTGTGTGCGTATCCGGCCCAGCGACGTGGATCCGCCCTGCGTGCGTGAGAAGGAAAAGACGACCCTGTGGAAACCTAGTCATACCTCAGGGACTGCAAGGCGCCTGGATACGTATAAAGTATCGCCCACGCTGATTCCGAGCACGTGGTTCAGGGTGGTGTGGTATACAGGGTCAATCGCGGTTAGGATAGACTGAAGCTCTGACAACCAGGACCGTAAATTGCTGCTGGTTACCTCGACGCGGTCCTGCGGTTTAGAGCGTGTGAATGACAAGGGTGGCTAATGGCATTCCGCAACGTACTACGGTGGGCTCGTGGGATAGCTGATGCTGTTCATTTGCGCGGACAAACGGCAGGTTCTCCGAACGTCGAACGACCAGGATCTCGAGGATTTCTCCGAGACTTGCAAGCGATTGCTTATGGTGATGAGGAAGCAGCGGTGTGATATTGTCAATCTTTGATCGGATGGGTTTAAGTGTGCGACGGCAAAGGGAGACGACGAAACGGAGTACCTCCATGGCAAATCGGGTGTCGGGCTTATCTGAACCATACTGGGAGCGATCGGTATGGTGGCAAGCGGGGAGGTGGGTAGAGGTAGCTTACACGGGCCATCGCCTGGGCATAAGTCAAGACTTTGAAAGAGCTCGGGAGAGCGATGCCGTGGACCTGCTGCCATATCTTTCCCACGAGGGATTCGATTACGGCGCGAACCTCGTGGCCGCCTATTCGCCAACCATCGTCATGGGAATTTTGGGGGGGACCCCAGGCAACATAGGCCATCTCGAGATCGATTTGGGTAAATTCAGGTTGCCTGTCCTTGCGTCCGTCCTCGTCGCGGAAACACTTGGCAAATTGGAAATATTTGTCAACTGCACCCGAGCAAATGAGGAGCTGCTTCGGTTGTTGTGGGGACTGTGGGAGAGCGTAAAAAAGTGGGCTATGGCTGGTGCCTGTGGTGGAAGATCTGCCGACCCTTGTCGGGACGAGGAACTCTCGCGCGCCCTCGGGCGAGGACTTCAGCAAGAGGGGTGTCTCGACTTCGAGAAAGCCTGGGGGGGGATGAATTGAGTGCGATGTGGGGGTGGGAAGACACACCTTCTGCATGGAGGGCGTCTCGGACGAGTCGCGAGACATGGCTCCGGAGTCTGATGTTGCTTGCCAAGGCAGACCTGCGCAGATCGAGGTGGCGGAAGCGGGCCCTGAGCTCGTCGTTGACCTGGGGGGAAGAGGATGAGTGGCGGGTGGCAGGGGGGGACAAGGGACGGACGAGGGTGTGGTCGTCAGAGGGGTAGAAGGGCAAGACGGGGTCTGCGGGGTTGAGGACGGTGAGGGCA
>JBBPTA010000226.1:0-13693 GCA_038093915.1 Boletellus aff. emodensis
AATGTCACTTCCGAGTCTGCCTTGAAGGTCTTGCGCGTACAGTTCCCGCAAATTCAGGACGAAGCGGGAGACAAGTGTCCACACCGGCACGAACACTATCCCCATAGTTGGGATGCGTTCACTGGTATATATCCTGCAGATGCTGAGGCAATTGAAGGCGCCAGGGCGCTATGCGTAATAATATATCGTTAGCCTGGTGAAACTGCAGAGAGAGAAGAAAATGGAAGCAGGGATGGGAAACGTGACATACGCAGAAAAGTAGATTACACCTTCTCTTGCGAGTGCGATCGTGTAACGGGCCTACTAACGGCTGATCTGGAATCGCCTCGTCATCCTGTATATTTGCAGCAACTGTTTCGCGAACCGGATCACAACAAGCAGATACATCCACACGCAAAAAGCGATCTGGAAACTACTTGTGATGAAGGGAATACATGAAAGAAGAGGTAGCATTGTGCAAATCGAAGAATCAGCCACTCTGGCGGCAATGCGGGAGCATGGTAGTCATCTGGTCATGTATGCCTTTAATACCTTATAACGCATGAATCACATACCTGTCGGTCGACTCCGACGATAATACGGCAAACCAGATATAAAATGACTACCACGGGTGCATGGTATGGCCCGTATGGAGAGCAGCAGAAGGGGTAATCTTGAATGGCTGATACTAGCGCCCGCACTCGGAGCATCATGCATCACCCACCGAAAGCAGTATTCATCTCCTTTGCGAATGTGAGGACTGATGAATACACAGCCCTAAGAAAAAATGCGTTGCCTTCAGTGTCTTTGAGTGCAGGGACATTCGAAGATCAATCGACGTACTCACACCTTTTGTGATATTTAATTGCAAAGGATTGTCATCGGGACATAATATTCAAGTTGATGAGCTACGCAGCCAACGTTTCGACGGGTGGACGGCGGATCTTATTGTTTGTGATACCAGACTATTCCTTTCATACTCTGCCCCCGGTTCGTACTGAACTTGCGAGAGCTCTTCGCCCACGATGTTCAAGTCGGCCACGGAAGTGGTCTGATGCTCGGAGCCCGATCACAGGGCTGTTGCAAGCGCGATCGTGTTTGCGGACACTAAACAGGACGAGGGAGGGACTGGAGGCAAGGCAGTTGGCGGCTCTTTTGACGGTGGTGTGATGGAAGTCCGTGTGTTATGATCTGCTCTGACGTATCAATGCTACCGCGTCGAGTACATGCTTGATGGTGGGAGTGCCGTTCCGCATTTTAGTGGAAATCGTAACCTCCCTGATCTCTGATGCGTCCCGAGGCCCTTGTAGTTCGCATGTGTCATAGCCCCCATGCGGCCGTCATCCAGGCCAAACCGTCAAGTGACTTCATCAACCTACGTTGTCTTTTATCCACCCGCCCTGCCCCGCTTCAATTTCCATGGTCAGACACTGAAGTCAACCCGACGACTGTCACTTCACGTCCATGTTGGCCTTGAAGACTGCAGGTATAGAGTTGCCGCAAGTTCAGGATGAATTGGGAGAAAAGGGGACGAGCACGATGGTGGGTGGATAGTCCAGGATGTCTCTGTTGCGAAACCGGGTGGTGGGAAACACCCAACTTAAAGCAGCACCGTCGCCTCCGTGCACGAAGAAGCGAAGTGGGTGGGCTTTTGCCTCTGGCCACTTCGCTTCCCCGGGCCGCCTGCGCTCATCTCGTGCAGCGCTGCCCGGCGGCCTCTCTTTTTCGCACCCACCCACCTCTCCCTCTCGCTACAACGCACTCAACAAAAACGGTAAGTGTTTTTCTTCTCGTCCGTCGTGAGCTCATCTTCATGGGCTCAGGGAGCTCCCGCTCGGCGCCCGCCCTCGCAGCTCTCTCTCCCCCGCGAAGGCTTGCTTCGGGCCGGAAAGCCCTAAGGGGCTTTCGCCCACCCTACCACTCTCACTCGGCGCAGTGCCGAGTCTCCCGGGATCACGCTAGAGCGCATGAAGTGCACAGACGACAATTGGGTTGGCAGCTCTTCTGGTGGTGACGTGATAGAAGTGGCCCGTATTGTCACTACACCCCGAGTTGACTATGCATGAGGTTGCCGAGCATGTTTCAGACGTGAGCGTCCCGGTGCAGTTACCTTATTCCTTGGATTCGGTCCGAATGGACACCGTTGAACGAACGCACTAGAGTTGTTTTCCTTCGCTAGCGGGCTTGAGCACCCAATGGTCACTTGTGCCCTTCGACTGGTAGCTCACACTGTGACTTCCCGTTTCAAAACCAGACCCTTCCGTATCTGCTTTAGCTCTTCCTCTGGCGTCAGGATAGGCAGGCCCTCCAACCAGACGTCATCTCTGTTTGGCTGAGATGCATCCGGACTGTGAAGCGCGGCTCTTCCCATTCACATCGCATCCCTCCCTAAGGATCCGTTGGGTATGTTGGCAAGTAGGAACAGTCAGCAGTGCGGCGGGTCTGCATTCTGCATCAAATTCGGTTGAATCAACGCACCCGTCATGCGCTGGGGAAAGAGCCACGCTCACATTTCAGCGATCCTGGCCGATTTCGTCCTCTAACACTATCTTCTTTCTATCGAGTCTCCGGCGGGTCCCAGCTCGGCATGCAGCATCCTAGTGGCGCCCGAGACTAGCGCATGATGTGCTGACGCCCACGTAAGGCGCGCGAGAGCAACCTCTCGTGGATTTGGCATATTGTCGCGCCCGCACCGTTTCGGGTGTCCTTTTTGCACTCTGGAGCGGCCCCACGGGCCACAGCCTGGGAGAGGGCCAGTCCTAGGCAGAAGACACAGTGTTCGCGTCCCCATCGCGAGTCGTTTTTCTGGCCTGACTCTTTCTCAGGCTTCTACCATGTGCCTATGTTTGGGATACAAAGATCAAATGTATCTCCACTGCCCGTCATTCAACATCAACCTCACAACGTTCCATGATCTATGTGAGATTTCCAGGCCAATTGTTTCGGTCTTTTTCATCAATGTCTATACCTACCTCGGTCCGGGTGCGTTGACACTAATTAGCTCACGGTAGATTAGACCTTGGTATGTTCAAACTTGGGTAGCTGTGTTTGTTGAGCTGGCCTTGTCTAAACCGGGTGCTTGGTTCTTCCCGGTCCTGCAGAGGCAACTTTTCTAGATCACTGATGATCGGAGAATGCACCGGGACCTCACGTTTATTGGTATGTGTCTGTGTTTCATCTTTTCACTGATTCAAAAAGCTTCCCAGAAATTGATTAGATACACATCAACAGTTGTGAGTCGATCATATTTCATGTTCGCAATGTTCACTCTGGTTAGCCTTACCTTCCAAGGCTCTGTGATGCTGGTTTTTCACAAACATACTCTCCAGATTCCTGCTCCGTCTTGACACCCGTGCCGCGAGTGCCAACCAATTTAGATGTCTTTTCAATGCACACACTAGCAAGGCATTCGAAAGAATATCGACGATGTACACCGCTCGAAGCTTTATCCGTGATGCTCTACCACAAGTGGAGCACTAGGAGATGGGGAAGTCAATGGATATGGAGGTAAGGGATCAGAGTTATCGTCAACGAAGAAATACTGTACGTCGGCTGATTTGATTAGGGATTTTGGAGGAAGAATAGGAGGTGGTCGATCACTGTCAGGGTGGGCGATGTCACCGTGCTGGCGTTGGCAGGTGTCACCGGATCGCTCTATTATGACACTGCAAGATGGATATCGCCGACTTAATTGCAGAGTAATGAAACCTGTGAGGGCGCCCCGTTATCGAACGGCCACAAATTGAGTTGAGTGACGTCAATCATTTTGATTATCATGTCACCAGTGCTGTCTAGGTTTCGCTTCACTGACAAGTTCCATCTTCGTCATGAAGGTTTTCTCCTGAGTATGAACGTTTACACGTTGCTCGTCGGCGTAAACCTAAGTCGACCGAGTAGCGGCAGCTTCACATCATTTGTTTGTGTTTGTGGACTGTTAATCACCCTTTGGACCTCCGATAAGTCCACAAGGCCGCACCAGTCACGGCAAAGTTATACTGGGCTGCCGTACTCTTGGAGATACTTCCCCAGATATATCGAATGCTGGCAGACTTGCTGTGCTTTTTGTCTGGTCATATCAGGAAACTTACGCCAACTGGCTGGATAGTGATCGCTCAAACCGGTCCAGGTCTCAGGAATGTCCTTTTTCATAAAATCTATAGTACGATCCCGGCCTCCTTATCTCCCTTCCAGAATCAGCTTATATATGCCGTCTCAGATATATAGCCAATCAGCCTTTCACATTTTCGACTCTCAGCCTATCTTTCAGGTGAAGGGTACTATGGCCTCCACTCTCCACTCTACCATCACGGGCATTATAGTGAGTAACTATACGACCTGTGTGTCCCATAACCTTTGAAAACCCCATCTACCGACTCACTGTTCCTCCTAGCTGTGATGCTCACCGTTCTTGGATATGATTACAGTGCGTAATATACGTCCATATGCATCTCTTCTCATGTGATGAACCTCGATATCTTTAGTCCTCACGTTTGCAACGGAGGTATACCTTCTGAACTTCGTGTTAGTGTTTCACTTGCTGACAACTTTGCAGGTCGAGTACATTTGGGTGAACCGCATTTTGTCCCGGGCCAATTCTAGATTCTGATAGAACTGAAGAACAAATCATGGACATGGGTATCCACATTATTCGTTCTTGTGTGTATTCCCCTTGTCTTTACGGTGCCGCGCCTGTGTTGAGTCTTACGTCTAGACCCGTTATGCTGGGTTGTGCTATTTAATGTATGTGTCGCTCCCTGCTGTAACATGTCAGTTGAGGCTGATCATTTCAAAGAATGTTCGCTATATGTGTGTTCGAATGTTTAAATTTCCGAGCTTTCTAGGCTGATATATTCTGGTCATACCAGCGGGAAGTTCTTTCCTGCCTGGGCCAACCGAGGTAATCATCTCCCCATTTCGTTAGTGGTCAGCATCTATACTGAGGAATCTCAACTGATTGTAGACGTATGTGTTCACGTTTCACCTTCGCTGATCAGTGGCGAATTCAAACAATTGGTTGTATCCAATAGTTGTGCGTGCGTTCATTCAATGTCTCCAGCGCATTTGCTAATGTCACTTTCAGGTAATAAAATTTATATTCTTGGCAATTGGACCAGGTGGACCTTTATTTGCGCCGCAGATTGTGAGATTTCGTTTTCTTCGAGTGAGAGGAATCACGCTGATGGGGTGCAGTGGTGATGATACTCCGTGTGTGGGTTTTGTATGGTCGATCAAAGTTCATCCTCTGCATCCTCCTGGTGTTCTACGCTGCTGAAGTGATCCTATGCCTGGTTCCTTGTATTATGTTCGCCATTCCGAGTAATTCTCCAGGTAGGTGAAACGTGGCTCCACTTCGTGCGTACTGCACTCGCTTAATCATATAGAGAGTGCCGATCAAGCGCTCAATTTCTCATTTTGCGTGCCGCACCTTCATGCCCGCGCAAACGAGGCTATGGACGCTATCCAGTTCATCCTAGGCACATTGATGTGTCTGCTTGTTATTTTTGAGTTCATCCGAGAGTCATTTCACGCGTACAAGACGGCCCGACGACTCCAACTAAACTGTTACCTGATCCTGTTCGCGAAAGAAGGCGTGGTCTACTTTCTCTCGTGCGTTTCTCATTCCATCCTCTCCTCTTCTGCCATTTCCAGTCTAGCTAATGGCGATTGGCCATCACCAGGATCGTATTCTGCGCGCTCATCAACATGCTGATCTCCGTGGGAAACATTCAAACCAACAGATGGCCGGGAATCCTGTTGGAAAGGATGGAGTATGTGCCCATGACCATACTCATCCCCCGGTTCATTCTAGGCCTGCGACGACTCTACAATCAGCCAAGACAACGTGGAAGTGGCATAGACACGGCGTTCGGTTTATCGTCAACCACCTCTGGGTGTGGTGTGTCTGCCAGCGGGGTCGTGTTCGCGAATCTCGTGCGGGACGAAGAGCTGGATCAGGATGACTGAGAGAAGAGGGGAGAATGACGGTGTCAGCTATTGTGCGTAACGGAAATGACCATTATGCCTAGGTGTTGTAGGTTTGGGTAGCCACGTCCTTTGGTGGTCCATGTATTTATTGTATCGAAATCCGTTCGACAAAAAATGTGGCATCTTGTCGCCTGCAAGTGGTGCCAATGACAGAACAAAGAAGTCCAACACCCATGAGGAGGCGGGCGTGCAAACTCTCGCGATGTATGATCTGTCATCCGTAGAGGTTGGATTGAAAGTGGCTGAGGTGTGAGAATTAGCGGCGAAACCAGCCTCAAAGGAAAGAACATGATCACATTTGGGTTGCCTAGATTGCCTGGGCCCGTTTGGCCTTTCTTGAGTTGGCAGCTGGATGTTGTCGAGAATCGGTGCGAATATCCCGTCGAGAGCGATCGGGGCATGCAAACACAACGCTTCTGCGGTACTAGAGGTGGTCGAGCAAGTCAGGTCGACGCTGGTTGGTCTTCCCGTTGTCCCGGAGCTCTTTGTAGCAGAGACGGAGACCGCTCGACCTCGTGCTGTCGATGGGTGGTAGCCCCTATTTTCTCATGTACGTTCCTATTCTGCACACTTTCTCCCTTCCGGTCACCAAAACCTAATGAATCACCACTGAATGACGTTTCAGAACGTCAACATGCGGCACATACCGACCAACGTACCAAACTTTCCGGTGGATGGGTGGTGACGATAAGAAATGTGCGACCGTTCCCGCCCCGTGGTTCGTCCTGAGCTCGCGGGGAGCTGTGTGTGCATGACGTTTGATTTGGACATGAAATGAGACCGACGCTCCACTCGGCCTGGTGGCGACATTTCGGTATGGTGTTGTTACTGCGAGCGCGCCCACGTTTTTGGACGTCGGGCAAAACGAAGGAATAGAAGCGGTATGGACGAAGGAGAGGGGACATCCGTGCGGCTGAAAGTGGAGTTCGAAGACTATATCGCACTTCATCCGGTGCCATGTATTCCTTTGCTCCGCTATGCACGGATACGGCGTTGGGAGTTGGAGCTCGGAGAATAAAAGTTGCTGGGGACGGAGCGTGAGCAACATGTCACTCCCGATCCCGTCGACACCGCAAACGATGGTATCCGCAATGCTAGCACCACCAACATCCCTAAGATTTGTGCGCCTAGACTAGCAACGGTGCTGAAAACTGCCGATGAAGAAACTCGGAGGTGCAGGACTGTTGGGACCGGGAAATAGAAAGCCGACGCGATTCTCTGAAAGATAACCGATATGCTGTGGTTCGTGTGGCTAGGGCGGCAGATCACTCTGACTCATGAGCAAGAACCCGCCAGGTATTCTTGATCTGGCACGCATCTGATAGCAATAGGAGGATAGATGTCACCAAGGGAAAAACCGGCGTCCCGGATCGTGGTGTGCCACTGTCGTGCTGAGCGAATGAGGGATGCATATGGGAAATTTTTGTAAGGTGATGAGACTGATTGAGACTGTGGACCGACTGGACCGTGAGGGACACACTAGCAGACACAAGGAATTTAGCCTTGTCCAGAACGCAGACTCCTGTGCACGGTGCATTTGCCTTGCCAATCTACAAGGCAGTCGAAATAGATGGCGGCTTGTATAGCTGCTTCGCAAGCAGGGACACCTTCCCGTTGGTTAATTGTGGTTTTATGCGACGTTTAGACAGCCACTCTCCTTTTCGGTTACACAAAGTGTTCGTAACCACGCTGGGCGCTGCAACAGCGATGGCGAGCTGCCAGTTGAGGTGAGGGCGAGACGGGGCAGTGTGAGATAGGGCGAGGGCGTGACTCGGCTGCGACAGGGAGACAAGCAAGGGGGTGTGAGGGCAGCGAGTGAGGGCACGAGTACAGGCCCGCCACCAGCCGGTGTCTGATGGTGGGCCGTGTTCGTGAGCACGCCAGGCGCTGGTCATACTGCGACAGGGACGGCGAACAGGGGTGAGGCTGAGACGGGGCGAGGGCGCGATGCAGCAACCCTGAGCGACAGGGACGGCGAGTCGACGGGTTGAGGGTGAAGGTGGGCATGCACTCGCGAGTCGCATGCTGGGCAAGACGGGGGAGTGTGAGATGGGTTGAATGCACGACGCGCAGGGGGCGACAGCGAGACGAGGGGCGTGAAAGTGTGCGCACAAGAGTATGCTGGGCAGGACGGCGTAAGAGCAAGACGGGGCGAGAGGAGATGGGCCGAGGATGGTGCGACACAGCGAGGCTACGGAGATACGGGAAAGGGAAAGTGAGGCCATAGTGCGTGAGCACAGGCACGGACTCGCCAGCAGACGGTCCATCTGCTGACAGGTCGTGCTCGCGAGCGCGATCATGGGCGAGGCGATGGCGACAACAGGCGGGGGATCGAGGGCAGGTGGACGGTGCTAGCGAGCAGAATGGGGTAAGGAAGCGCTGGACGAGGTGGTCGGAATGGGATGGACGCGAGCGAGGGCACGAACCCGATGTTTCGAAAGCACGGCAGGCCCACTAATAGGCAGTGCGTCCGCCAGCATGGTGTGTTCGTGGGCACCCTGGGCGAGATGCAAGGCGAGGGTACAGCAAGATGGGGCCCAGGGGCGAGGTCGTCGTAGCTCAAGCTGAAGACGGGGGCAAGGAAAGTTCTCACGAGTACTCGACGTCGAGTCGAAACACTTAGTTACTGATATTCGAGATTAGACTCTCGCAGGTCGCTGGTGGAAATGTACCCACGGAACATTTATGCCGTTGCTTTCCGGATTTCTACTCGGCCTCGACACTCGTACCGCGAATGCCGACCAAACGCGCTCGGAAGAGTGTCGACAATGCAAACCACTCCAAGTCGAAACACCGTCTATGACAGTCTACCACAAGTTGGAGGACCGAGAGGATTCAGAGTTGGCGATGTCAATGGATATGGAAGTAAGGCACGCCGTGACTGGAATCGTCGTCAACATTGCAAAGAAGTACGTCGACGTATTTGATTAGGAACTTGGAGGAGGCAGTCGTTCATGTTCACGGTCAGGATGGGCAATGTGCGACAATGTTGGTATTGGCAGGTGTCTCTGGACCATCCACTGTGGCACTGCAAGATGGATATCGCTGACTCGGTTGCAAAGTAAAAAAAACCTGGAAGGGCCCGGGCGTCCATTATCATCCGATGGCCACGGATTGAGCTGAGTGATGTCAATCATTTTGCTGTGACTGATTATCATGCCACCGGAGGTTTAACATCACTGACAAGCTCCATCTTTGTCGCCAAGGTTTTCTCCCGAGTACAAAACCCCCACCGCATACTTGCGCCCAAGAACCGGCACGATGGAATGTTTACACGTTGTTCGTCGGTGTACACTTAAGTCGACCGAGGAGCGGCAGCTTCACATCATTCGTTTGAATTGGTGGACTGTCAATCACCCTTTGGAGCTTCGATAAATTCTCAAGGCCGCGCCAGGCACGGCAAAGTTACACTGGGCTGCCACACCCTTGTTCTCCAAACAAATCATATCATGATGTTGGTGGACTTGCTGTGTTTCTATTTGATCACTGCATCAGGAAACTTGCGTACGGAGCGTGTGAGCGTGGCCCACTAACTAATCGGATAGTAATAATCCAAACCGGTTCAGGCCTCAGGCCCAGGACGTCCTTTTTCACGGAATCTATAATACAACCCCCGCCTCCTTATCTCCAGCTTATATGCCATCTCTCAGATGCCTAGATTATCAGCTTTTCACGTTTTCGACTCTCAGCCTTTTAGGTGAAGGGTACTATGGCCTCCGCTCTCCAGTCTACCATTGCAAGCGTTATGCTGAGTAACTATACGACCTGTGTGTCCCATAACCTTTGCAATCCCCATCTACTGACCTCGCTGTTCCTCCTAGCTGTGGTGCTCACAGTTCTTGGATATGATTATAGTGAGTAATATACGCCTATATGCATCTCTTCTCATGTGATGAACCTTGATGTCTTTAGTCCTCATGTTTACAACGGAGGTATACTTTTTGAACTTTGTGTTAGTGTTTCATGTAGTGACAACTTTGCAGGTCGAGTACATTTGGGTGAACCGCATTTTGTCTCGGGCCAATTCTAAATTCTGACAGCACTGCAGAAAAAACCGTGGACATGGGTGTCCACATTATTCGTTCTTGTGTGTATCCCCCTTGTCTTCATGGTGCTGTGCCTGTGTTGACTCTCTGCGTCTAGACCCGCTATGCTGGGTTGTGCTATTTAATGTATGTGCCGCTCCCTGAAACATGTCAGTTGAAGCTGATCATTTCGAAGAACGTTCGCTATATGTGTGTTTGAATTCTTAAATTCCCGAGCTTTCTAGGCTGATATATCCCGATCATACCAGCGGGGAGTTCTTTCCTACCTGGTCCAACCAAGGTGATTGTCTTCTCATTTTGTTAGTGGTCAGCATCTATACTGAGGATTCTCGACTGATTGTAGACGTATGTGTTCACATTTCACCTTCGCTGATCAGTGGCGGTTTCAAACAATTGGTTGTATCCAATAGTTGTGCGTGCGTTCGTTCAATGTCTCCACTATATCCGCAAATGTCACTTTCAGGTGACATAGTCTTTTTTATTGGCAATTGGTCCTTGTGGACTTTTATTTGCGCCGCAGATTGTGAGATTTCACTTTCTTCTTCGAGCGAGAGGAATCACGCTGATGGGGTACAGTGGCGATGGTTCTCCGTGTGTGGGTTTTGTATGGTCGATCAAATCTCATCCTCGGCATCCTCCTGGTGTTCTACGCTGCTGAAGCGGTCCTATGCCTAGTTCCTTGTATTCTTTTCACTATTCCGAGTAATGCTCCAGGTAGGTGAAACATGGCTCCACTTCATGTGTACTGCACTCGCTCAACCATCTAGAGAGCACTGGTCAAGCGTTCCATTTCTCATTTTGCGTGCCGCACCCCCATGCCCGCGCAAACGAGGCTATGGATGCTATCCAGTTCATCCTCGGCACATTGATGTGTCTGCTCGTTATCTTTCAGCTCATCCGAGAGTCACTTCAAGCGTACACAGCCCGACGACTCCAACTCAACTGTTACCTGATCCTGTTCGTGAGAGAAGGCGTGGCCTACTTTCTCTCGTGGGTTTCTTATCTCGTCCTCTCCTCATCTCTCCTTCCCATGTTCAGTCTAGCTAACGGCGATTGGTCGTTGATAGGATCGTATTCTGCGCGCTCATCAACATGTTGATCGTTGTGGGAAACATTCAAACTCACAGATGGCCGGGAATCCTGCTGGCGAGGATGGAGTATGCCCCGATGACCATACTCGTCCCCCGGTTCATTCTGAGCCTGCGGCGACTCTGTGCACACAATCGTCCGAGACAACGTGGAAGCGGCATGGACACGGCGTTCGGTTTATCGTCGACCACCTCTGGACGTGGTGTGTCTCAGGCTGCGAGCGGCGTCGTGTTCGCGAGCGTCGCGCAGGACGAAGAGCTGGATCAGGACGACTGAGAGATGGAGATGGAAGAGGGGAATATGTCGGTGTTGGCTATTGAGCGTGATGGAAGTGACGATTAAATGCCTAGGTTTTGTACTAGCAGGTTAGGGTAATCATTTCCTTTGGTGGTCCATGTATTTATTGTATCAGAATCCGTTCGACAAAAAGGTTCAAGATAGTATCTCGTCGCCTGCGAGTGATGCCAATGACAGAAGAAAGAAGTCCAATAACCATGAGGGGGCGGGCGTGCAAACTCCCGTATTATGTCATCCGTCATCCGTAGAGGTTGGATTGAAAGTGGCTGGGGTGAGAATTAGAGGCAAAACCAGCCTCAAGGAAAAGAACATGATCACACCTAGGCCGCCTAGATTGCGTGGGCCCATTTGGTCTTTCACATTAACGTTCTTGAGTCGGCAGCTGGATGCTACCGAGAGTGGGAACGAACAGCCCGTCGAGAGCGACTGGGGCATGCAAGCACGTGAATTCTGCGGTACATACTAGACGTGGTCGGTTTCACCATTGTCCTGGAGTTCTCCGTAGTAGAGACGGAGGCCGCGACTTTGTGCCGTCAGTGGGTGGCGACCTCTACTTCCCAGTGTGCGTCCCCATTTACACACCCTTTCTCCGCTCCGGTCACTGAAACCTAACGAATCACCCTTGAATGGTTTGTCGTTTCGTAGTATCAACTGGCCGACATACCAAACTCTCCGATGAACAGATGACAGGCGATAGAATATGTACCACCATTCACGCATCGCGCCTGCCCGGCAGTTCGTCCTGAGCTTGCGGGGTACTTTATGTGCACAGCGTTCGATCCGGCCACGAAATGAGATCGACGCTCCACTCGGCCTGGCGTTGATGCTGCGAACGCGCCCATGCTTGGGGACGGGGCAGAACACGGACGGGAGAGAGGAAAATCTGTGCGGCTGAGGGTGGGACTTGAAGACTAAAGCGCGTTCGTCCGTGTCCCATGTATTTCTTCGCTCCGTTATGCACGAGCGGACACGGCGTCGGGAGCTGGAGCTCGGAGAACAGAAGTTGCCAAGGACAGTCAGAGAAACATGCATGCTCCCCGATTCTGTTGACATGATATCAAAGAGGACTGCATCCGCAGTGTCAGCACTATCAACGCCCCTACACTTTGCGCGTCTTGACCAGCAATGGTGCAGCAAACTGTCAATACAGAAATCTGAGGGTGCAGGAGACCGGGAAAAGGAAGGCCGACGCGGCGTTCTAGAAGAGAGCTGATGCCTACGCCACGATCGCTCTGGACGCATGCTCGGAATTCAATTCATGGCTGGAGGGGTAGTAAGGCCTGGAATTAGTCACACAGCGAAAGAAAAGAGCGGTGCTCCACGAAATAAGAGGTCCTGTGCGCACTTCGGCCGAGTATACCAGCGACAAAAATGATCTTACACGTTTCAAAGTTGTTTTGAGGGTCGACCGGATCCGTACATGCACGCGTCTTTCGAGTCGAACTGGCGAACTAGACACATGCCAGGCAGTATGGACATAGTCTCAGTGATTCAGATCTGATTCTGAACCGGACTTTGTATTTTGCGGGCCGAAAACTTTGTTCGGTCCGCTGCGTTCGCTCTATCGAGCTCAAACCGGGTGCTTCAGTGAATGTATTCGATCAAGCAGTACTACTGCGTCCCCGACGAGGACCCTGTGAGAATCAGGCGAGCGCACGGGGGGTGCGACGAGCGGAACGAACGAATTCAACTACGGACACGCGTACCAACTACGGTAACTACGATTAAGTAAGCTACGTACTGATAACGTCGAGCGAGATATCCAACGGACCCAACATGACGTCGACCTTAGGTCCGACCCAATAAATTACATGTACAAAGGACTTGATGCCGCTTGGGATACAACACCTAAACATCATAGTCCCTCCCATCAACCCCAGGACCGTAATTCTCGTCTCCCCCATCCGTATCTCGTCGCCGTGTACCGAAGACTCCTCGTCCCGCCCGGCCTCCGCAAATTTCATCACGCTCGAGGTTGTTCCCCGTCCAGAGGACGACACCAAACCGAAGGCCGTATCGATATCGGCTCTACGTTTGGGATCGAGCTCATAGAGCCGTCGCAAGCTCAGGACGAATCGAGATAATCATGGGTGCATATTCCAATATCTCGAGTGGGATGCCTTTCCATCCACTCAGCTCTAGCTTTCCGGTGGCCGCCAGCACATTGACAATCGAATAGGATACGATGCTGCGCATGACAGATTGCCATCAACTGAGTGGGAAGGAGGAGTGAGATAAGAACGCACGAAAGAAAGTAGATCACGCCTTCCCTCGTGAGAAGGTTCACGTAATGGTTT
>JBBPTA010000229.1:0-21516 GCA_038093915.1 Boletellus aff. emodensis
GTCACCTTGGGAGTGGAGGGGGAGGTACCAGAGGACTTATTGGCAGAGGATGAAGTTGAGGTGGACTTATTGGTACTGCTGGAGTTGGAGGGTGTAGACTTGGTTTGACGAGCGATCTCCGATTTCCGCTCCCAGTACCTTGCGTCGATAGTCTGCGCAAGGGTCCAGAGGGTGTAGAGAGTGTCGGGCTTTCCAACACGGGAGATTTCGTCTTTGATATGGTCTGGCAGACCGTTATAGAAAATATGGCAGAGGGTGTCAGGTCCGTAATTGTTGACCTGTCCTGCCAGCCTATTAAACTTGACAACATATTTATTGATCTGCTGGCCATCTTTCATCGTCAAGTGGTCCAGCTGATGTTCCGCATCTCCGACCAGATCATGCGGACTGAAGTTTGCCTTAAGTTCTTCAATGAAAGTTTCATAGTCGTCCATCCACAAGGGACGGCAACGGTATTGAGCGGAGTTTAGGAGGTCCGGTTCGAACCATTCCAAGGTCATACCCTTGAGGTAGGACTGTGTGAATACTACTTTAGCGCGGTCCAACCGGAATGCCATCGGGTGGTCCTGGAAGTTGAGCTCACATTGCACCAAGAAGGCGTGGAGTTTGCAAGGGTCCGTTCCGTTGAACGTATCTGGCTCGTGGACCTTGGTCCGAGAGGAGGAAGTGTCGCGGTTGGCGGTATTATTAGCCCACGCGAGTGCATGGATTGCCTGAGTGAGAGCAAGCATAGGGTCGAGAGGTGGAGGTGGACTTCCAGGGAGACACATATTGCAGGGGGATGGAGGATCGTTGCCTTGGAGGACATCGTCCCAGCCCCCATCGTCTGGATTGTTGGGGTCATCTCCCAGGTTGGGTGCACCTCTGGGATTGCCACCCAGAGCGGGCGCAACCCCATTGTTAGACTGAGGTGGAGAGGCAGAGTTGCTGCCTGTAGTGGACGCACTGGCTGAGGCAGATGTGTCGGAGGAAGGCCCCTTGGAAGGAGGCTCTTCAGGGGGAGGCTGACGGGCGCGGCGTGATGGTGTAGGGGTGGTCCTTCTGTCCGAAGGCGGAGGACTTCACTGCGCTGGGAACGAGAGAAAGTTCCCAGACCCAGGCATAGGCGGAGGTGTGTCAGGACAGGGATTAGCGCGGGACTGTGCACGAGTCTGGATGATGCAAGACATGGTACAGATGAACACACAAGTGTGAGTTCGTAGGGATATGACACAAACCATCAACCAAAAAGACCCGCTCAAGAGCGCACTCCCAAACTTCTCACACAAAGGCAAGATGTGCTCCATCACCGGTCCGGTTACTCCCCAACAAAATCATGTCCTGCAGTCTACACTTGAAAGAGAGGTCCCAGGGGTCCCAGGAAGGATGATCCACATAGAACACCTGCAACTCCCAACACAAGGTGACCACCTCCTCATCCAAATTCAACTGGTATAAGGCCCGCACGAGGGGGCCAGGCAGGTCATGTGGATCAGTCAAGATCCGGCCAAACTCATCAACGCCCAATATCAAATGACAATATGCCACCAGCTTCTCAGAGACGAAAGAGTTGCTCCGTCTATGCAACTCCATCATACGAGCACAGGCATACCAGCCCCAGACAGGATAGGGGCAATCAGGCTTAACAACATGGAAATGGAGGAGGGTCTCCGCCCCGTCCCCCCATAGTGAAGCGCCGACACAACCAGCAGTCCACCAATCCACCACAGAACAACACATGGCTGTATATGACTCTGAATCGAGCACGTGCTTACCAGGGTCCCCTTGCTGAGGGACCAAATACTCATCCTGCACAAAAGCATCCCCAGCCACGAAACAAGGTGCATACTTGAAAACTCTGCCCTTACCCTAAAACCACCCATGCTGTGAAGCCAGGGGGGCATGGTACCGTTTGAGCCAAAGCTCGGATTCCGAACACCACGTACGGTAGGGATGGAACACACAGGCACCCTGGAGAACAGGCAAAAAGGTCTGCATCTCCAGGTCCTCGAGCTTGAGTTTGTAGTGCAAATGCGCTCTTAACCCCGCAAGGTGTGGATACACCAGTGGGAGGCCAAGCTCCACACTCAGAGTTAAACTGGACACCTGCATATTGCTCTTCTTAAGGCCCAAGCACCAACGAACAGCGAGGTCCATGACCCACTGCAGAGGTGCAGCCAAACGTTTGTTGAAACCAATGAATTCCCCACTGTAAGTCAGCACTGAAAAGACAAACGACCTCACGAGTTCAACCTTGAGGGGCAAGGGACATGCAGCATCACAAAGCAGCGGTTTGAGAGTACTCAAGGTGTTCAGTCCCTTGGCGGCAAGCACGCGTGCATGCCACATCGCATCAGTACTCCGTCCCTGCATCAACCCGGCTCGGTCAGTCCCACAGAAGAAGGGCAAGTCCAAAGACACCTCAATGTCCAAATACTTATAGGAAGACACCTTAGGGAATGTCCCCAAACAGGTCCCGAACACGGCCTGATCAAAGAGAGCCCGAAGACCCTCGTCATAGGACCAGAGGAGGACACCGCTCTTGCCAAAGTTAACACCCATACCCCATTTCTCACCCCATTCAATCAAGTTCACACACCAGGCCTGGGCGTGGGCGAGGGAGTCCTCGAAAAACACCATGTCGTCCGCGTACATTCCACCATCCATATGGCAGCAAACACCAGGAGCAGGGGGACTGTCCTCACCGCACTGCCTCCAGCCCAAAGACTGGGGGACGAGCGTGCCCAGCTCGGAAGGCCGGGTATCCACCAAAAGGTGGTCAATGAAGATGATGAACAAGAGCGGGGAGAGTGGACAACCCTGGCACAGGCCCCTCTACATATCAAAGGGCTCAGTGAGTCAACCACACGTGCATACCCTCATCTTCGACCCCCAGTACATTGCCTGGACAAAGTTCAGGAAATGGCCAGAGATACCCCAATGATGCAATACACGGTAAAGGGCCCCATGAGGGACCCGATCGTAAGCCTTGATGAGGTCAATAAAGATCCCAAAGGTAGGGAGACCACACAAGTGCCGATGACGCATGATTTCTGCCATGACTAAAAACTGTGATATGGCTTCTTCCTTTTTGTGAAACCCAGACTGGGCCTGGGAGAGAAGGATGGACTTGTCCTCGATACACTTCTTGAGCCAGTGAACCAAAATGGCCATAATGACCTTCAAGCTCACTGAGATTAAGCTCAAGCCTTGATAGTTCACAAGAAGTTCTGGATCGCTGCGTTGTTTGAACAGATTGACTATCACCACTTTGGACCAGCCATCTGGTATGCGTTTGAGCGTCCAGGTCACACCAAGCACCTTCCACAGTGCCCTGCCCATCGGAGAGAGGGGGGACTCAGGCAGATCCTTCAGGGGCAGACTCCTGACTGTGTGGTCGGGGTGGTCTGACCTATCTGGGCCAAAGGCCACCAACATACATTCCTCTTTCACCAGCACTTTCAACAAGTTGATATGTATCTCATTGAGACCAGGGGCAGTATCTCTATTCATTCCCCTGATCGCCACCACAACCTCACGCCAAGAGAGAGGAGTGTTAAGCTCCTCCAAAGGTGCAGGGGCCAGAGGGTAAGCAAGTGGTATCGCGTTCCAGTGAGCCTCATCACGAGAGGTGCCAAGGGGATCATCATGTGCCAGAGACTGGTAATGCTCCTTGACAGCCATCAGGTGGCAGGTGTCGTCCACGCAAAGCTCACCTGCCTTGTTACGGACAGAAGGGGGTACAACACCCTGATCGCGTGTGTCAACCTGGGAATGAAGCTGAGACCAAACGTTACGGTGGTCGTGGACCACAAAGTCATCAGCTATCCGGGCATAATGCTTCGACTTCTCACCATGCCTCCATGCACGCAGCGCCTTGTGGAACCAGGTACAGGTGGACAGGTATGAGGAAAGCACAAAGTGGCCAACTGGCTGCCCCTTGGCAAGAAAGGAGGCCACGGCTTCACTCTCCTGTCGGTACTTCAACAGAAGGGACTTAAGTCACCGAGGAAAAAAGACACGATTGGAGGACCCACTATCCACCTGGACACCACAAGCAGTAGCGACATCCTTGAGTGTACTGGAGAGGGCCGCAGCCACCCCAGTGAGTGAGGGGCCATCGGTGACCTCGAGGTCCTGTAGTGCCAACCAGTGATTGTTGTTAACGAGCTCAAATGAGTACCGAGCCAACTTTCTCCCATCGTAGCGCACTGAGGTGCTAGGAGGCCCACTCTCTGCAGGTGGGTAGACACACAGAGCGGACACAAGTGGCTGGTGGTCACTCATCATCCAATGCTGAAGAACCCGAGGGTGCACACAGGAGGAGGCAGCAACCGAAGAAGCCAACATATGGTCCAGCGAAGCTGGAGCTCCACGAAGGGGGAAACAGGTCAAAGGAGACCCCCAAGGTGTCTGGTACCACAAATGACAACCCTCAGCCAGGCGTTGAAAGCGCCCAGGTGTTACGGTTTATTCCCCATACTCGCATATCCTTTTCCTCTCCGTTTGTTGTCCTCGCCACTCTCCCGTCTTTGGCATGTACTATTACGACTACGAACATTTCTTCATTGTCGCGGGTCTACCTATGACTTACATTTGTTCCCTTTAGTCATATCCGTTTACTCATTGTCCGATCCAACTCAGACTCCTTACTTATCTTCAACCCTAGGGAGTCATTCTTACTTACGCTATGTCCGATTCAACCTGGACTTTATCATCCTTCTTTGACCTTCCATACGATTCCATGCTGCGCATTCCTTCGTATATAAGGACAATCTCCTGTACTTATTCCTCATTCTCGATCTGTGCAATCTAGCGTACTCTTGAGTCATCCTCAGTCCACTCTCAGTGGAACTCTTAGTCCTTCACTCCTCAGTCCACCCCAGGCGTACAGTCTCTAGCCGTTCTCTTGAACGGATCACTCTTGAGCCGTTCCTTCGAACATATAGTCTTTGTTCTCTTCGGCTGAGTCATACCTCTTCGTGAGTGTCCTGCTGTTGAGCCTTAGTCCGATCCCTTGAGATACGCCCTGCGTAACACCGGGAGGGCAGTTAAAATCTCCCATGGCCACCACAAGGGCACCAGGTTCAAAACGAAGAATCCCCTCATAAAGATGAGACAAGGCCCGAAGGCCAGCCAACCACTGGGAGCGAACACTACCACCCGAAGGCAGATAAACCCCCACAAAATGCAGGGAGTGAAGCCCACCAGCCAAGCCAGAGACTTTAGCGATCTTGACATGCAACAAGTACTGATAACCATCTATACATTCCTTGGCATGGGGGACTTCATAAGAGGGGAGGTGGTCCCGAACCAACACTGCCTGACCTCTGAAGCCTTCTTGCCAGCACCAAGCATATGTATGGAACCTGGCAACACGCACTGGGTACTGACTGAGCGAGACCAAAGTCTCCTGCAATGCACAGACAGTAACACGCTCTTCCTCGAGAAAATGAACGACCTGCTCCCGCTTACTAGGGAAACCATTAACGTTAAGGGAAGCAACATGAAAACCCAAGTGGCTGGCCACTCTAGTGATTCCCAATGTTGGTCTAGTATCAGCCGTAGCCCTTCTGTCGTGCCAGGATTGCCACAATGCGAAGCACCACCTACCTACCACTATGGAGTGATAGTCTCTCAACCTGCCAGAACGTTGAAGAGAACCAACAAAGGAAGGACTACGTTGTCTAGTCATTTCCCGCAAAGTGTGAACTAGCGACACCCCCAAGTCCCCTCGGATCCACATATCAATCCGAGGATGTGTAGAGGCATTCATGACCCTTTGGAGCTTCACAATTTGCCGATATTCATCCCACGGTAACAGGGCAAATAACTCGGACCACGCTTCGGTAACCAAAGTCTCACCCACATTGAAAATACACAGGTGGACACAGTCCAATAGCTCAGGAGCATGTAAAGCAGACACACGTGCTGAAGCACGCACATGAGGGGTTGGTGCCCGTCTTCCCTCATGGGACCAGACACCAAGCCGTTATCAGTGCCAAAAGAACCCACTTTGGATGGCAAGCCAATCCTAGACCCCAGGGAGGACAGGGGAGAAGCAGAATCTAAGTTACTCATAATCGTTAAAGAACCGTTTATAGCCTGCGCAGAACAGTACTAGACCATCCACAGCACCAAGGCCTCTCAACTGAGGGCCACATCCAACCGTTCCCAAACCCACCAGAGCCAAAACCCCCAGCAGGGGGGAAGTCAAGGGGCCAGAAACCCTCTTCCTGGCCAGGAGGGCATGGCAAGCAGAGGCCCATCAAACCCAGCTGTTACCCCCGCTTCCCCAAAAGCCAGGGTAAATGCCGACCTGATGCAAACCAAGACCAAACATCAGAGACGACGACCGAGCAGTACAGTGACCGATTTCACTAATAGCCCAACTTAGGATCACACATGGTGAACAAGCAACAGGAATACATTGAGCATCCAAGTGCACCAACCTAATGACAATGCAATGTACACGATACAAAGGGTGAGTAAGGTTAGAGAACACCCCAACCTGGCCCCCAAGGCAGCCCCACAGACCGGGGAGAATCAGGCCTTGGCCTTACCCTTTGTCATATCCCGCATTCCCACTCCAGTCCTCCGGACCATCTCCAGTCAAGGACTCCGGTGTGATCTTATCACAGATGCACCTCATACATATTGGACATATCTCTGTTTCCTCTTTTGTACATCCTTATTCTGTTTATGGTAACTCCGTCTCCTCTTTCTCCTTTTGTCTTAGTTCCGCCCTTAGACTTCCTCCAAAGCTGTGTTCCCTACGCGCGCACAGCTCCGCAGTTCCTTTGCTTAGTCCTCTTACTTACCAATCTCTGTTACTAATCCAACTCCGGACCTTTGTATATAAACTCTGTACCCTCTGTTTGTAACCTCAGTTCGTATATTCACCTAAGTCACTTCTCTGTTTGCTCTATCGGATTCCATTCCAATTGTCATCTCCATCCTCCGAAATACTTAGGACATACTTCGCGCAAGAGCGCAGTGTGCCACCTGCATCACTGAAGCCAAAGTCCATCTGCCTCCGATGACTCCGCCCCTTCGTCCAGTCTCCCTTCGCACCTCCAACCGACTGGAGCAGAGCGGAGAAGAACCGGACTTGACACCCTTTCCCTTTCCCTGACCCTGGGCCGGACCTTGGCCACCCCTGGACTGTCCACTTCCATCCTGGCCACCACCACCAACCTGACCACCACCCTTCCCCTTCTTGCTCGGGTTACCCTGACCCCCACCCTCGGACTTCCTCTTCTTACCTTGGCCCGAGGAGGAGACGACAGCTGCAGACTGGATGATGGCTGCCTCATGCCTAGCAGACGCTGCCTCCAAAGCAGCAACCCAACCCAACAACACCCACATTTCCTTTGCCAGGTCCAACTTCACCTTTTCATCGTCGTGCACCAACATCCCGTCCTCAAACTGCAATGGCCTGATATCACCTTGGGCCCGGACCTTGTTCAAGGTTACCAACAACGGGCACTGGACGTGTTCATGGCTAACACCACCAGGGGGCCGCTCTAAGCAAAAGGCACACTGAGGTGCCCACGTAGCAGTCATTTTGAGGCCCATGTCATCCGGGCTAGGCACCGTGAACTGGAAACCAGCACAGTGTGACCGAGGGATGCCAAGGGCCTTCAGGACGAAGACACCAGTAGGCTTACCCAAAGAATCCGCTAGGAAATGTGGAATCAGAAACAAAACAAACCTCAAACACCCAGAACCTACCCTTGCAAAAGAAGGTGGGTGCATGCCAACCTTTGACACCAGGGTCTGCCAACGCTCACACTATATCAACAAGGTCAGACTCAGTCGGAGGGCAAGAGAACGAGGTCTCCCAACAACAGGAGGCTGATGACACCTTCGGGTCATCAGGGATGACAAACCGGATCGAAGGCAGCCAGTATGAGAGCAGCGAGCCCATCAGGACAGCATCAGCTCCATGATACCACAGGTGAGAAGCCACCTCCTCGCTCAGCATAACCCCATCAAACTTCCTTGACCAAAGGTGGAGAAAATCTCCATAGCCTCCCACATCTTCATCAATGTGGGGCGGGCACCCTATAACTGGAATATGCAACAATGTGTGGAACAGATCGACCTCGGCGTCGGAGTTGTCAGCCAGAAGGTGCCACCAAACCAAGGTGACAAGTGGAGTCATTGCCACCAGGTAGCCAGCCCAGTCAGACCAAAGGGTAACAATACTGTCACCCCCTTTGACCTCCATAGCCCAGATGTCTTTGTTATGTGTATGTCCAGTGTTGCCTTGCGACAGCTGTGTCAAGTCTGGTTCTTCTCCGCTCTGCTCCGGTCAGTCGGAGGTGCGAAGGGGGACTGGATGAAGGGCGGAGTCGTTGGAGGCGGATGGACTTTGGCTTCAGCGATGCAGGTGGCACGCTGCGCCCTTGCGCAAAGTATGTCCTAAGTATTTCAGAGGATGGAGTTGATGATTGGAACAGAATCCAATAGAGCAAACAGAGAAGTGACTTAGAGTCGATATATGAACTGAGGTTACAAATGGAGGGTACAGAGTTTATATATGAAGGTCCGGAGTTGGATTAGTAACGGAGATTGGTAAGTAGGAGGACTAAGCAGAGGAACTGCAGAGCTGTGCTCCGGATACAAGAGAGGCCGGAGCTGTGCGCGCGTAGGGAACACAGCTTCGGAGGAAGTCTACAGGTGGAACTAAGACAAAAGGAGAAAGAGGAGACGGAGTTACTATAAACAGAATAAGGATGTACAAAAGGGGAAACGGAGATATGTCCGATATGTACGAGGTGCGTCTGTGATAAGATTGCACCGGAGTCCTTGACTGGAGATGGTCCGGAGGACCGGAGTGGGAACGCGGGATATGACAAGCTGCAGGCCAAAAGGTGAGATAGAAAATGAACCACAAGAGGAGAACATGCAAACCATAAACACCACCCACCAGGGTTAACATCCTTGTCCCAGGCGAACAGCACAGAGGCACCCTTATCCTTCCCTCCGGCAGAGCCAGTAGGGACAGGGGCAGCCTGACCTCTAGTAGCCCTGCCAGCAACGACAGAGGCTTTGGAACCCTCCCCAGAAACAGGAAGGGCAGGGGCAGGCTTTTGAGTGTTCTTGTTAGAAGACTTTGCCATCAAAGCTAAGCACTAGACTGAAAACAAAAGGGAAACTAGTCAGTCATTGAGAGAGAAGTATAGCGAGACTGGAGTGGAGGGTAACCAGAGGGTGTAAAGGACCCCAAACATGACCCGAGCAACTGGCACAGAAGCCACAGAAACGGTAGGTTCCAAAAAGCTAGCAGACACTAGAACTCCAAAAGGAGTCCATGGTACCACCCCGCTCAAGGCCCCACACCAACTGGACACTAGGATTCCCATGTGGTCCCCCACCATGGTACTAACTAGGCGGCACTTTGCTTAACTGCTGTCATATCCCTAAGTCCAACTCCGGTTCTCCGGAATAACTCCACTGGAACTCCGGTGCAATCTTATCATAGACGCACTCTGTAGATACCAGACTCCTATCTCCGTTTCTCTTTTCGTATGTTTCCCCTGTCTTCTCCTTTTACTCTAGTCTCGCTTGTAGATTTCACCCGCGGCTGTGTTCTCTACGCAAACACAGCTCCAGCTCCACAGTACCCAGAGTACAGCTCCGAGGTACCTTTGCTTAACCTCTTTGCTTACTGATCTCCGTACTTACCAATCTCCGTTACTAATCCGCCTTCGGACTCCGTATATAAACCCTTGTACCCTATGCTGTAGTTTCTTTAGTTCGTATATCATCTAAGTCACTTCTCTTCTCGCTCAGTTGGATTCCGTCTCCGACCCTCTGTCTCCATTCTCCAAAATATAAGGACCAAATGTGCAAGGGCGCAGCATGCTCTCCGCATTGCTGAAGCCAAGTCCTTACCCCTCCGACCCAACTCCGTCTGCCTCCGTCTCGTCCCTCTCTCCCTCATGCTTCCAACCGACCAGAGCAGAGCGGAGAAGAACTGGATTTGACAGTATATACGAACTAAAGCTTGTGTGTTCGTCTGTACCATGTCTCGCATCATCCAGACTCGTGCACAGTCCTGCGCTAATCCACATCCCGACACACCTCCGCCTATGCCTGGGTCCGGGAACTTTCTCTCGTTCCCAGCGCAGCGAAGTCCTCCGCCTTCGGACGGAAGGACCACCCCTACACCATCACGCCGTGCCCGTCAGCCTCCCCCTGAAGAGCCTCCTTCCAAGGGGCCTTCCTCCGATGCATCTGCCTCAGCCAGTGCGTCCGCTACGGGCAGCAACTCCACCTCTCCACCTCAGTCTAACAATGGGGTTGCGCCCGCTCCGGGTGGCAATCCCGGAGGTGCACCCAACCCAGGAGATGACCCCAATGATCCAGATGATGGGGGCTGGGACGATGCCCTCCAAGGCAACAATCCTCCATCCCCCGTAATATTTGTCTCCCTGGAAGTCCGCCTCCACCTCTCGACCCTATGCTTGCTCTCACTCAGGCAATCCATGCGCTCGCACAGGCTAATAACACCACCGACCGCGACACTTCCTCCTCTTGGACCAAGGTCCGTGAGCCAGATACGTTCAATGGAACGGACCCTCGCAAACTCCGCACCTTCTTGGTGCAATGTGAGCTCAACTTCCAGGACCGCCCGAAGGCATTCCGGTTGGACCGCGCTAAAGTAGTATTCGCGCAGTCCTACCTGAAGGGTATGGCCTTGGAATGGTTCGAACCGGACCTCCTAAACTCTGTTCAATACCGTTGCCGTCCCTTGTGGATGGACGACTATGAAACTTTCATTGAAGAACTTAAGGCAAACTTCGGTCTGCATGATCCGGTTGGAGATGCGGAACATCAGCTGGACCACTTGACGATGAAAGATGGCCAGCGGATCAATAAATATGTTGTCGAGTTTAATAGGCTGGCAGGACAGGTCAACAATTACGGACCTGGCGCCCTCCACCATATTTTCTATAACGGTCTGCCGGACCGTATCAAAGACAAAATCTCCCATGTTGGAAAGCCCGACACTCTCTACACCTTCTGGACCCTTGCGCAGACTATCGACGCAAGGTACTGGGAGCGGAAATCGGAGATCGCTTGTCAAACCAAGTCCACACCCTCCAACTCTGGCAGTACCAATAAGTCCACCTCAACTTCGTCCTCTGCCAATAAGTCCTCCAGTACCTCCCCCTCCACTCCCAAGGCAACTTCGTCGTCACCCTCCAAATCCAACTCCGCCAAGTCCACTTCAACCGACACGCCCTCGCACTTGGGCAAGGATGGCAAGCTGACTGAGGAAGAGTGTCAGCGACGCTTCAAGAACGGCCTCTGCATGTTCTGCGGACTTGCCGGACATACTGCCAAGGATTGTCCAAAGTCGACTAGTAAGGCCTCCAAGGCAAAGGCGTGCGCAGCAATGGTCACTACAACCTCCTCCACTCCGGCCACTGCGGAGTCAAAAAAATAGTCAGCAGTCTCCAGAACTCCGTACACTCTGGAGACTGCGTTGACTCCGAGTGTACAATCACGGAGGTCCGACTCAATGTGTCCACTCTCTCAGATCCCAACGCCCTTATGCCCTCCGTCTCTATCCCGACATATAATATTTCCTCCATCTCTGCTTTAGTTGACTCGGGTTCTACCCATTGTTTTGTAGATTCATCCTTCATAAATAAACATTCTCTCCCATATCGTGATGTTCCTCCGCTCTCTCTCCGACTCCTCGATGGGTCATCCAACGCGACCATTTCCCGTACTGTCGAACTCAGCCTCCACTTTCCCTCCGGCAACGTCACCTCCGAAACATTTTTCGTAACTCCGTTGGACTCCTCTTGCGCTCTCATGCTCGGACACGCATGGCTCACCTGCTACAATCCGTTGATTGATTGGGTACTGCGCAGCATTAGCTTCTGATCGAACGTGCAACGAGTGCCAGCATCCCCGGTACCTCCCTCTGTCGAGCCCACTCCGTTGGCTCGCCCTCCTCCCGCATCTGTCTCTGACGATGCACCGGACTTTGGTCCTTCTATCCTCGACTCACCTCCTCCATCCCTGCCGAGCATATCCTTCATTAACGCTGCAGTGTACTCCCGTGCCTGTAAGCTAGAGGGCTCTATGCAGTTCACCCTACATCTCCGGCCAGAGGACTCAGCGAAGCTACGCTCCGCTTCCGTCTCTCCAGATTCCCCGCCTCCGGACCTCTCCGGAGTTCTGGACACCTACCACGATTTTGCAGATGTATTCAGCAAAGCTCGAGCAGACACGCTCGCTCCGCATCGTGAGTACGATCTTAAGATCGATCTGGAAGAGGGTGCTTCGCCTCCTCTGGGCACCATCTATTCCCTTTCCCCCACTGAGTTAGGATCCCTACGCGAGTTCCTCGATGAGCATCTCAACTATGGATTCATTCGACAGTCCAGCTCCGCTCATGGAGCTCCGGTCCTCTTTGTCTGTCTAAAGCCCAGATCTATTCAAAGATCGACCTCCATCATGCATACCACCTAGTCCGTATCGCCGAAGGTGACGAGTGGAAGACCGCTTTCCGCACTCGCTACGGCTTGTTTGAATGGTGTGTTATGCCGTTCGGTCTTACCAACGCTCTGGCAGCTTTCCAGAGGTTCGTGAATAGTGTTTTGGCCGATCTTCTCGATGTCTGTGTTGTCGTCTACCTCAACGACATCCTGATCTATTCCCTGGATCTTGAGACCCACAAGAAGCACGTCTGAGAAGTTCTCTGCTACCTCCGGAAGCATGGCTTGTACGCCAAACCGGAGAAGTGCGAGTTCCATTCCGACTCCGTCGAGTACCTCGGCTTCCAGCTGTCCACCGAGGGACTGTCCATGTCGCCTGAAAAGGTGAAGGACATCCAATCCTTCCTCGGCTTCGCAAACTTTTACCATCGTTTTATATTTGATTACTCCAGCATCATCATGCCCCTTACCCGCTTGACGCGGAAAGATGCCCCTTGGAATTTCACCCCAGAGTGCCGCTCTGCCTTCCAGCGCCTCAAGGCCGCTTTCACCTCCGCTCCTATTCTCACCCACTGGGTTCCGGATGCTCCGCTCATTGTGGAGACTGACACCTCTGACTATGCCATCGCTGGCATCCTCTCCATTGGATGCTCCGACGGTGAAGTCCGCCCGGTTGCCCACTACTCCCGTACGCTCACCGCTCCGGAGGTCAACTATGACACCCATGATAAGGAGCTGTTGGCCATCTTCAAGGCCTTTCAGCATTGGCGGCACTACCTCGAGGGCTCCGCCTCTCCGGTCGACGTTGTCACGGACCATAAGAATCTAGAATATTTCACCTCTTTGAAACTCCTGACCCAGCACCAAGCGTGCTGGTCGGAGTTCCTTTGTCAATTCAATCTCGCCATTTGTTTCTGCCCCGGATGCCTCGGAGCTAAGCCCGACTCCCTTACTAGACGCTGGGACGTCTATCCCAAAGAGGGGGATAGGGACTACGCTCGCGTCAATCCCCACAATCTCCATCCAGTCTTCACGCAGGAACAGCTCGCGTCCTCCCTTAGAGCTACCTGCCTTCTCACCCCCACATTCCATGCAGCAACCCTCGTCGACGTGGAACAACTCCACCGAGACGTCCTTTCCTCCCTGCCCTTAGATCCCGTGGCCCAGCGCCACATATCCGACACCTCCGATCATCGCTGGTCAGTAGACTCCGATGGACTCCTCCATCTCGACGGCAGGATCTACATCCCGGATGTCAATGATCTCCGACTCCGAGTTCTCCATTATAAGCATGATCATCCTCTCGCTGGCCACATTGGTCAGAACCGGACTTGGGTTCCGTCCCACGTCACGTCCGACAGAGGTTCGGAGTTCGTCTCCCACTTCTTCCGCTCTCTGGGCAAGGCCCTCGTGATGACCCTCCACTTCACCTCCGGGTATCACCCTGAAGGAGATGGTCAAACCGAGCGAACTAATCAAACCCTAGAGCAATACCTCCAGATCTATTGTAACTACCAACAGGACAACTGGGCGGACCTCCTACCCCTTGCGGAGTTTGCATTCAATAATGCGCCTAGCACTACTACTGGCGTCTCACCATTCTTCGCTAACAAAGGATACCACCCCAACATCTCCATCGACACATCCCTCTCCTTGAGCTCCTTGCGTGCTCAGGAGTTCACCTCCGATCTTCATGATCTCCATGAATTCCTCCGCTCCGAAATGGCTTCGGCTCAGCAATGATACCAAGGACCCGCTGATGCCAAGTGAATCCTGTTACGATTTGCCCCTTTTCTTTTCTTTACCTTTACCGTTCTCCCCCGATCCGGTCTAGCGGATCACTTGTCATTAACGCTTACCTTACAATCCGACCCATCGGATCCTTTGTCATCACCCTTCACTCACAGTCCGATCCATCTCAGACTTCCCTTACCCCTTTCGACCCGTTGGTCATTCTGGCTTACGCCTCCGTCCGATTCAACTCGGACTTCTTATCTTCATTTCCTTTGTTCTCTTTAAATGGTAGTAGGTCTGTGCGCATCACAGACAGGTATATAAACCCCAGTCGTCTAGCCATGTATCCCAAGCTAGACTTACCTGGCAAACTACCTTGTTCACTCCTCGCTCCCAAGCCTTGAGCTCCTCGTCCACCGACTAGCACAGCTAGCCCGGCAGTATCCTTTGTCCACCGACTAGCACCGCTAGCCCGGCAGTCACCTCGTCGCCGTAGGAAGACCCTCGGCCGCCTTCGTCCTCGCCTCCTAAGGAAGACCCTTAGGATAACATCCTTCGCGCTCGTCAAGGAGCGACCATCGTCCTGCTAGGTCTACGCTCGTCCCTATCCAGGCCAAGCGTAACAAATCCCTCCTCCGGACTTCAAGGTCGGAGATGCAGTCTACATGAAAGCGAAGTACTTCCGGACCACGCGCCCATCACACAAACTGTCCGACAAGAACCTTGGACCATACACCATAATCGTGTGCCCCAGTTCGCACTCCTTCACACTCCGACTCCCCGACTCTATGAAGTCCATCCACCCCGTTTTCCACGTTTCCCAATTAGAGCCTTTGGCTCCAAACACAATTCCGAATCGCGTGCAACCTCTGCCACCTCCAATCGAGGTTGACGGAGAAGTCGAATATGAGATCGTGGAGATTCTTGACTCCAAGATCGATCACAGGTGACATCATTGCCAACTCCTATACTTAGTCCAATGGGCCGGCTATGAGGGGACTGATGAAGAAACCTCGTGGTTGCTTGCCACGGAGTTAGGCAACGCTAGCGAACTACTCGACGACTTCCATTCGTGTTACGCAACCAAGCCCGGGCCATTCCGGCCTTAAACGTGTCACTCCGGTCGATCTCAGTCCGAGACGTGTTACATTCAAACAACACTCTTACTATGTACATGAGGGGTGGAGCGGGCGGCCATTACTCCTCCGACTCCCCTCCGGTGTCCTCTCCAGTGTCCTTTTCTTTCTCCTTTTCCTTCTCCGCCAGGAAGGCAGCGACCGCGGCCGCACCTGCCTCCTTCTCTTCCACTGCCAACTCTGGCAGCTCCTCCGCGGTGGCCTTTGCCTCTCCCTCCTCCTCCACATCCGACTCTCCATCTCTGTACACCTCCATCCCTTTCAGCTCCACCAACTGACGAAGCCATCGATTCTGGATGTCGAGCCTCCTGTTTTGGGCTCAGATTGCATCCTCGATGCCTCCCAGCGCCATGTGGATGCCTTCCAGCACCGTCACCTCCGTCTCCTGGGTTTGTGAGCTGCTCGGTCCCGCTTCCGGCTCTGGCTCTGGTTCCGGCTCCTTATCCTTCCTCCGCCTCCGTCTCTTCTCTGGCGGTTCTGTCACTCCAGGCCGCTTGCACACCGTCTTGGCCTCCCGGCATGCCTCACAAGATGTCGACTTACCAGGGCCTGGAATGCAGTCCAGGCCCCGCTCCTCACACCGTTCACATGTTGGGGGTTCTGACGCCCTCTTCTTTCCTCTCCCGGCCGGAGGAGCCAACTGTTGTTGCTCCCGGACCTCCTCTGCCTGTTGTCCATCAGCCCCGTTGTTGTCTTAACTGCCCGTGCCACTTACCCATTTCCGGGCGGCCTCTTCCTCTTGCCGTTTCCGCACTGCCTCTGCCTGCCTCCAGTTCTGCTCCTCCTGATGTGCCCTCTTCTCCGCTTCCTCCCACGCTTTACGCTCAGCCTCCTCGCGCGCTCGACGTTCCACCTCCTTCCTCTCCTTCGCCCGCCTCCGACGCTCCGCGTACTTTGCCACGCTGATCTCCTCGTTGTCGTCCTCAACCTCCGCGAGCTGGTCGTCGGACCAGGTGTTGATCTTGGTGACATCGAGTTGTTCGGACATGGTCGTGGTTGATGGGAAAGAGCAGATAGTGGTCCACACCGGACTTTATACCTGGTACACAGACGTCTCCGGAAATTTCGGACTCCGCATTCTTCGTCACCCCGCATTGTCCTCACTCACGGCCTTCAGGGGTTCAGGCCTAAGAGGGGGATACTGTCATATCCCTAAGTCCAACTCCGGTTCTCCGGAATAACTCCACTGGAACTCCGGTGCAATCTTATCATAGACGCACTCTGTAGATACTGGACTCTTATCTCCGTTTCTCTTTTTGTATGTTTCCCCTGTCTTCTCCTTTTACTCTAGTCTCGCTTGTAGATTTCGCCCGCAGCTGTGTTCTCTACGCGAACACAGCTCCGGCTCCACAGTACCCAGAGTACAGCTCCGAGGTACCTTTGCTTAACCTCTTTGCTTACTGATCTCCGTACTTACCAACCTCCGTTACTAATCCACCTTCGGACTCCATATATAAACCCTTGTACCCTATGCTGTAGTTTCTTCAGTTCGTATATCATCTAAGTCACTTCTCTTCTCACTCAGTCAGATTCTGTCTCCGACCCTCTGTCTCCATTCTCCAAAATATAAGGACCGAACGTGCAAGGGCGCAGTGTGCTCTCCGCATCACTGAAGCCAAGTCCTTACCCCTCCGACCCAACTCTGTCCGCCTCTGTCTTGTCCCTCTCTCCCTCGTGCTTCCAACCGACCGGAGCAGAGCGGAGAAGAACCGGACTTGACACTTTGTAAAAGTAATGCAAGTTTCCTAGATTTCTCTTCTTCCCACAATTGTGCAAGATACCAAGAAGGAAGAGGCATATGTGAAAAATTCTCAAAATCCTTGAAGTATAAATCCTTGAAATGATGAGGATTGGGAATTTGGTGTGACTCCTCTTTATCGTACAGAAAAATTGTCTGTGAATGACGAACATAAGGTAAGAGGTTATCATGAAGTACAAGAGAATTTAGGAAAAGACAGGTATCGTAAGCATTCTTGGAAAGAGGTACAAAAGTTTTTCTAGGAAATTGAGTGTGGATTTTGTCCAGGCAGTTGTGCCTGCCTTCTCCTACATAGCAACCTCCTAGGTAGCCTGGCAGGGGATAAGTGTCTATAGGCATGGCCATTTGGAGCTGGGTGATCTGCTGTGGGTCCTTCATCAATACCCTCCAATGGGTGTTGACCGTTCGCTTCAACTCCAGGCAATGGAGAAGGAGATCTTGAGGTGATGGTGGCTCACTCATCGATTGCATTTTGATTGAGCACTTCTAGCTGACCAATTTCAGTGTCAAGATAGAGGTGGAGACTGGTGTCTAGCTCTTCTGGAAGGCACATTGCCTGTTCTTCTGCTTGGAGGGCAAGGGGTCGAAAGTGAGCAATGTTGTTGGTTAGCTCGTTGAGGTGTAGGCATTGAGCCTGTAAGAGTCTATTAGCCTCTGAGGTAAGGGCTTGAAGCTGATCCATGGCTTGGTGTCAAGTCCAGTTCTTCTCTGCTCTGCTCCAGTCGGTCGGAGGTGCGAAGGGAGACTGGACGAAGGGGTGGAGTCATCAGAGGCGGATGGACTTTGGCTTCAGCGATGCAGGTGGCACGCTGCGCCCTTGCATGAAGTATGTCCTAAGTATTTCGGAGGATGGAGTTGACGATCGGAACAGAATCCAATAGAGCAAACAGAGAAGTGACTTAGATGATATATGAACTGAGGTTACAAATGGAGGGTACAGAGTTTATATACAAAGGTCCGGAGTTGGATTAGTAACGGAGATTGGTAAGTAGGAGGACTAAGCAAAGGAACTGTGGAGCTGTGCTCCGGATACAAGAGAAGCCGGAGCTGTGCGCGTGTAGGGAACACAGCTTCGGAAGAAGTCTAAGGGCGGAACTAAGACGAAAGGGGAAAGAGGAGATGGAGTTACTATAAACGGAATAAGGATGTACAAAAGGGGAAACGGAGATATGTCCAATATGTACGAGGTGCGTCTGTGATAAGATTGCACCGGAGTCCTTGACTGGAGATGGTCCGGAGGACCGGAGTGGGAATGCAGGATATGACACTTGGCGAGAAAATTCGTGTCAAGCCCTTTCGACCAGGTTTTCTGCATTGTGCATGAGAGTGTGAACTTGGTTATTGTAAACCTCTCTCATCCTATTGACTTCTCCTCTCATTTTGTCTACTTCTCTCCTTTGTTCCTCAACAATTTCCTCCACAATTATCATCCTTTGCCGGTATTCTTCTGCTTGTCTATAATGATGTTGTTCTCAAAACTCTGTATTGAGGTATCAGTAGTGAAGGTTGTTGTAATCCTCCTGGTAGTGACAGAAGTGTTCCCGATCAATGAGATCCTCAGCTGGAATCTTCTTCTCCTCATCCAGAATCAGGGGTAGAGGGAGGACAAGGGGACTTGGTTCCACCTTGAACTTCATCTCCATGCTCATTTCTGATGGGTATCGGAGCTGTAGGAACTGAGTCAGGAAACTGGCTTGAGGAGGTGGTGTTGGGGACTGGTAGTCCGGAAGCAATGTAGATTGGGCCAGAGGAGTCCCAAGTAAACTGGAACCCCATTGGCAACAGTCACACCCTGGGCACAGCTGTGTTGTGTCCATATGTGTGCAGGTTCTCCAGAGCGGTGAAGGTCCGGGAGTTGTGTTCAATCAGTCTATGATCGGGCCGTCAGTAGGAGAGACCTGCATTCTGCATAGATGGGTCAGGACTAGGAGGTCTGGGGGTGAGAGGATCTGGTGACAAGGAGTGGAGTCCTTGCTGTTGGACATATTCACTATAATGGGAGTACAGAGGGAGTTGAGTGGGATTGTAGACTGGAAGTGGAGAAGGAGGAGGAGTGGCTGGTCTGGTATCTCCTCGAGGTATAAAGGCCTCAAGAGGAATGTTGTGGATATGGGACTGTAGATTAGGGTTGGTCTGTTGAAGACATTCTTGTTGTGCTAAAAAGCTATGGTAGTGCTGTCTGCCTATCTCTTCCTGTAAATCTTCAGGAAGGTTGCATAAGGAGTTCTGATCGTTGAGATGGGATAAGTTGTCGAAAAATGTGGCATTGTCAATCTGATGAGCTATGGGTATCTCCTCTTGAGTAGGAGGAAGGGATTGACGAGCAGTAGAGGGTGCAGGTGCTTGTTCTTGGTTGCTTCAATGTCTACGATGAGAAGTTCTGTAGTGTTGTTCTGCAGTAGCTGCTGCAGCTCCTGGAGCTCTCTGTAGACTGTATGGTCTAGTGTCTATATTGTCTCTTACCTCTTGTGGTAGGCTTGATGACCTAAGCTGCAAGGTTCAGTTAGCACCGTTGTCGTTCATAGAGAGTATGATATTGTGGTCCTTAGAAAGGAACTGGAGCAAGAGGATCCAGGAATCTGCTAAGAGTAAAGCGGTAGCAGCAAGGTAGAGACAGCATACACCAAGTGCACACGAAAAGCAAAATAGCATGAAGGCTATTATCCATATAGCACCAAGAACCAATGTGGTCTTGTTGCACAGGGTAGGTAGCATGTGAAGGTAGAGCAATAGATAATCTGTCTAGGTGGGGCTCATAACCTGTGGAAATGGTACAGGTCTACTGTTCCAACAGCACCATGGCAGAGCAACACAATGACCAAGGAAGATAGGGCAGAGGTGATGAGACTCACACTCGTTCCTAGAGGGGTGACCAGCATTGGTAATCAAGGGTTCATGTATAGCAATGGATGCTAATGAGGTCTGGCTTTGTCTCTAAGATATAAGGGACTGTGAGGAAGTGAGGGGTGTGATATTGATCTAAGGTATATGGGTGATGAGAGCCTGTCTTATATACATAAAGTAAATAAGGTTTAAGCAGAGCTTAAACCTGAGAGAGATACACCATTGGTCGATAAGGAACCATGGCTATTAATAGACGATAAGAGCAGTATCCACTATTGGTGGATATAAATAGAATGATAAGAAAGATAAGTGGGATAACTGCTATTGGTTGATAAGACTCCACATATTCCCCTTCCCTGTCCAAGTCTTCACCAATCACAAGAATGAAGTCAGGGGAACTCTATTGAGTGAGTTACAGCATCAAGTATGTTACATGCCATTTATATACTATAGGTTACATAAAGCGGAGTTTGAACTCTAAACATGAGTCATGTTGAGTCAGATTAACTCAGATCAACTCACAGTGACTCATAACCAATCATGTGATCTGGTTGTGACTCATATGGAGTCAGTATGAGTCATCATGACTCATAGTTGTTGTAGAACATTCCTGTATGACATCATGCACAGCCTTATGACTCATATCAAGTCATGGTGAGTCATACTGAGTCAGAATGAGTCATCCCCTGAAAATCTCTAAGGGACTATTATATCCATTAGGTTATGACTTCTAATGACAATCCTATTAGTCAGTCCAATAGTCAGTCTGGATTGTTAATTCCAGAGTTGTCAAGGTCTGTTCTTCTCCACTCCACTCTGATAGTCAGAGGTGTGTGAGAGAGAGAGGGACAAAAGGGGGACGGAGACAAGAGGGATGAGGACATTGGCTTTAGTGATGCTAAAGGCATGCTGTGCCCTTATGTGTTCTAAGTCCTCTTATTTCAGAGGGTGACAAACAGGAGGGACAAGGGGACAGAGCAATGAAGGAACAGAGGGACAGATGGTCAGAGGTTGGAGTCAGAATCTGACAGAGGGAACTGAGGAGCGAGGAGAGAAGAGTTGAAGTCGATATTCAATCTGAGGGATAAGCCCTTAGTAATTGGTAGCTTAAATACATACAGGGAGACTATGTACAAAGGGAAAAGACAAATGGAGACAAGAGTGTATTGTATGGTACAAAGGGTTGACTTAAGGGAAGGAAACAGAAGAATGTGCCACCTGAAGGGTTGGAGCACAAGGACAGGAACCCTAGGTATGTAAAGGCCAAGCGGTGATTACGAACAAGGTACAAGACAGAGTCTGATATGGAGTACAGTACAATGGAACAGGGAGAAGAAAAGAGACATACGAAGTTGGAGTAATCAAATAGGATCAGAGTAGGTTGCACTTGTCACAGTTGTGACACAAGGGTTATACCTAGGGAGGACAGGGAACGGAGAGGTGCACCACCTGAAGGGTCAGAATATAAGGATGGAAACCCTAAATAGTGGAGGGTTGATGGTGATTACAGAAAGGTATGGACTGGAGTAAGAGACAGAGTACAGGGAGACAGAACAGAGAGGAGAAAGAAGAAATGTATGAAGAAGGAGGAATGGAGTAG
>JBBPTA010000230.1:0-21499 GCA_038093915.1 Boletellus aff. emodensis
CTCGGACAACCGGCAATTCCTGGTCCGGTGGAAGGGTTATACCCCCGAAGAAGACTCTTGGGAGCCTGAACGGAATTTAAAACATTCAAAGGCCGCTCTCCTCGAGTATAAGAAGGGTCACCCTTCTATCTTCCGTCTCTAACTCCCTCCGACCCCAACCACCACCACCGCTACCATGGACGCCTCCCACATCCCCACCGCCACGCTTCCCTTCGTCATGAACGGACAGACCGTTTACACCCCATCCCCTGTCGCCGACTCTCTACTCGACACCGCCTTGCTCGACTCCCGCCTCGTCACCACCCTCAACCGTGCCATCGCCCCCGTCTCCCCGCTCGGCTACTTGCGGGATGTTTACACCCACCATATGGCCATGAGAAACGCCATCATCGGTCTAACCGACCACGTGCCGATGAACAACCACATACGTCTTCTTTTCACTGTTCTCCAACACTCTGATCTCCGCCTACACACCGCCCTCCTCGCCGCTCTCACCCAACTAGGATTGGGTAACGCAATCAACCAGATAGACAACGTGCTCCGGGAGTTCGGAAACAAATCTCCCACTCTCCCCGCCAATCTAACCATAAACGACGCCATGCCCCCTGCTCCCACCGTGGAGGTAACCGCCACCCAAGATGACGAACCCATCCCTGAGTCCCACCTTCGATACTGGCAGGCATGCCTTCATTGCCATCGCCTTAGTCACAACAAGCTGTACTGCCAAAGGTACACATGCCCCGGATGTTCTATTTCGGCCCCCGGTCACACAATTGCCAACTGCATGGGACCTGTTCGTTCCCCGCTACCACTGTCTTCCCCCGGTTCTTCACACCGGAGCACACCCTCTCCGCGTCCTCACCCGTACCACCGCCCCGGAACTCTGTACGCCTCAAAAGGCACCTCCCCTCGTCCTCCGGCCTTTGCTGACCGGTCCATATCCCTGTCCACCCCGAGCCTTTGGACTCCTACGCCCCATCTTGATGGATTCTCCCCGGGAGTTGAGCTCGACTCTCATCCCACGGTCGTTGAACTATTTACACCCGACCTCCCGGAACTCCTGATCTATGATCCCATGGACCCTCGACGTACCCTTATGGAAGCACTCGGATTCATCCCGAGTAACGATACTTGTCCTGTCGGACTCCCGGAGTTCACCACACTCCGCTTCCTTCTAAACGTCCAAGAGGCCATAGATGGCCCACCTCTATCCACGGACTTCCACACGCTTGGACGCGCCCTCCATTTCTTACGCGACCACGATCACCCGACCACTTCCCCCCACAGACCAGCATATAACAGTGAAGGTGAAGAAGTGCCCATCGCCTTCGCCATCAGAGATCCCCTCCACCACGTTGACACACCCCCCCCTGACCTCCCGGACTACGACTATGACGGCAACGATGAATTGGATGACAGCGGCTATGCCAACGTCACCGGATCACCTGGACCTTTTACTCATGACTTTTAATCAAAGTTAGTAACTTCGAATGTACTACGGGGGTAATGTTACGATTCGCCCCTTTTCTTTTCCTCGCTTCACCGTTCTCCCCTGATCTGGCTTAGCGGATCCCTTGTCATTTACACTTACTTCACGATCCGATCCATCGGATCCTTTGTCATTCTTCTTTACACACAGTCCGATCCATCTCGGACTTCCCTTACCCCTTTCGACCCGTTGGTCATTCTGGCTTGCGCCTCCGTCCGATTCAACTCGGACTTCTTATCTTCTTTCCCTTTGTTCCCTTTATACGGTAGTGGTCTGTGCGCATCACAGACGGGTATATAAACCCCAGTCGTCTAGCCATGTACCCTAAGCTAGACTTACCTGGCAAACTACCTTGTTCGCTCCTCGCTCCCAAGCCTTGAGCTCCTCATCCACCGACTAGCACCGCTAGCCCGGCAGTACCCTCGTCCACCGACTAGCACCACTAGCCCGGCAGTACCCTCGTCCACCGACTAGCACAGCTAGCCCGGCAGTTACCTCGTCGCCGTAGGAAGACCCTCGGCCGCCTTTGTCCTCGCCTCCTTAGGAAGACCCTAAGGATAACGTCCTTCGCGCTCATCTAGGAGCGACCATCGTCCCGCTAGGTCTACGCTCGTCCCTACCCGGGCCAAGCGTAACAAAAAGAAGATAAGAAGTCCGAGCTGGATCGAACTGTAAGTAATGGGGAATGACAAATGATCCGATGGGTCAGATCGTGAAGTAATTGTGAATGTCAAACGATCCAGTGAGTTGGATCAAGGAAGAAATGAAGGATGTGAAGAAAAGAAAGGGGTGAATCACAACATTACCCCTGCAGTACATTCGAAGTTGCTAACTTAGAAATCATGAGTGAAAGGTCCAGGTGATCCGGTGACATTGGCATAGCCACTGTCATCCAATTCATTGTTGCTGTCATAGTCCGGGAGGTCTGGGGGAGGGGTACCAGTGTAGTAAGGGGGTTCTCTGATGGTGAAGGCAATGGGTACTTCTTCACTGGCGCTGTTGTATGCGGGTCTGTGGAGGGAGATGGTTCTGTGGTCATGATCACAGAGGAAGTGGAGGGCTTGTCCGAGTGTGTGGAAATCTGTGGATAGGGGTGGGCCATTGATAGCCTCTTGAACATTTAGGAGGAAACGGAGTGTGGTGAATTCCAGAAGTCTGACTGGACAGGTGTCCTCAGTTGGGATAAACCTGAGTGCCTCCAAGTACGGCGAGGATCCATGGGGTCATAGATTAAGAGTTCTGGGAGGTCGGGTGTGAATAATTCTATGACAGTAGGGTGGGAGTTGAGCGCAGCTCCAGGGGAGAATCCATCATGATGGGGTGTGGAAGTCCAATGACTCAGAGTGGACAGGGACATGGACCGGTCAGTAAAGGCCAGGGAGTGAGGAGAGGTGCCTTTCGAGGCATACAGGGTTCCAGGGCAGTGGTATGGATGAGGACGAGGGGAGGGTGTACTCCTATGTGAGGAGCTGGGAGAAGACAGTGGTAGCGAGGAATGAACAGGTCCCATGCAATTAGTGATGGTATGTCTGGGGGCAGAGATAGAGCATCCTGGGCACGTGTACCTTCAACAGTACAGTTTGTTATGACTAAGACAGTGGCAGTGAAGACACACCTGCCAATATCGAAGGTGGGACTCGGGGATGGGTTCATTGTCTTGGGTGGCTGTTACTTCTACAGTGGGAGCAGGGGGTATGGTGTCATTTATTGTTAGGTTAGTGGGGAGGGTGGGAGATTCGTTTCCGAACTCCTGGAGTACATTATCTATTTGATTGATGGCATTACCCAATCCGAGTTGGGTAAGGGCGGCGAGGAGGGCGATGTGGAGACAAAGGTCCGAGTGTTGAAGTATGGTGAACAAGAGGCGTATATGGTTGTTCATGGGGATGTGGTCAGTGAGACTGATGATGGTGTTTCGCATTGCCATATGATGGGTATAGACATCCTGCAAGTATCCAAGCAGGGAGATGGGGGTGATGGCGTGGTTGAGGGTGGTGATGAGGCGGGAGTCAAGCAGGGCAGTGTCAAGTAGGGAGTCAGTGACGGGGGACGGGGTGTAAACGGTTTGTCCATTCATGACAAAGGGGAGTGCGGCGGTGGGGATCAGGGAGGTGTCCATGGTAGTGGTGGTGGTTGGGGTCGAAGGGAGTTAGAGGCAGAAGATGGAAGGGTGACCCTTCTTATACTCGAGGAGAGCAGTCTTTGAATGTTTCAAGTTCTGTTCTAGCTCCCAAGAGTCTTCTTTGGGGGTATAACCCTTCCACTGGACCAGGAATTGCTGGTTGTCTGAGGGTCTGCAATGATGTAAGAGGTATTCAACTTCATATTCTTCTTCACCTGCAATAAGGTCCAGGGGTGGCTTCAGAAAGTTCTTTCTGTGGACGTCATTTTCTCAATAAGGTGATAGAAGGGAAGCATGGAACATGTTGTGAATCTTCCAAGTCTTTGGAAGGTGGAGTTTGTACGTGATGGGGGATAGTATGTCCATGATGACAAATGGTCCTTCTCACTTGGGAGCAAGCTTCGGGGAGGTGATGTGTCGTTTGAGGTTTTTGGCTTCTAGCCAAACTTTGTCTCCTTTGTTGAATGGTTTGAAGCCCTTGGAGGAATGGGACTTCATCACTTGTTTGGCGAGGGCGTGGGCAGTGAGGGCTTCTTCGCGGGCAGCAGTCAGAAGTCAAAGATGTGCTTCTACTGCAGGAATGGAGGTTGTGGAGATGACTGTGGGAAGCAGTCGGGGTTTGAATCCCATCATAAGGAAGAACGGGGACTTCCTGGTGACAGAGTGAGGGCGGTGATTGTGGGCAAATTCTGTGTGGGAGATCATTTTGGACCATGAGGAGGGGTTCTCTTGGCAAAAGATCCAAAGGTACGTCTCAACTTCTTGGTTGACACGTTCCGTTTCTCTGTCAGACTGGGGGTGGTATGTGGTGGAGAGGGAAAGGGAGTATCTGAGGAGGTTTCCAAGCTCCTTGGCAAAGGCGGATGCAAATTGGGGGCTACGATCAGAGATGATCTTGTCATACAGTCTGAATCGGGTGTATACCTTGTGGAGAAAGAGGGTGGCAATTCCCTCAGCAGTGACAGTTTGTTTTGTGGGGCAGAGAATTACCCCCTTAGTAAGCCCATAGTCGACCATGACCAGGAGGGCATCAAAATCAGAGGAGGTGGGGAGACCAGTGATGAGGTCATGTTACACTTGGCCTGGGTAGGGATGAGTGTAGACCTAGCGGGACGATGATCGCTCCTGGACGAGTGCGAAGAATGTTATCCTTAGGGTCTTCCTAAGGAGGTGAGGTCGAAGGCGGCCGAGGGTCTTCCTATGGCGACGAGGGTACTGCCGGGCTAGCGGTGCTAGTCGATGGACGAGGGAGCTCAAGGCTTGGGAGCGAGGAGCGAACAAGGTAGTTTGCCAGGTAAGTCTAGCTTAGGATACATGGCTAGACGACTGGGGTTTATATACCTGTCTGTGATACGCACAGACCAACTACCGTATAAGGAGAACAAAGGAAAAGAGGATAAGAAGTCCGAGTTGAATCGGACAGGGGCGTAAGCCAGAATGACCAATAGGTCGAAAGGAGTAAAAGAAGTCTGAGATGGATCGGACTGTGCGTAATGAAGAATGACAAAGGATCTGATGGGTCAGATTGTGAAGTAAGCGTTAATGACAAATGATCCGGCGAGTCGGATCGAGGAATAAACGAAGAACGGTAAGGGTAAGGAAAAAGAAAGGGGAGAATCATAACATTACCCCCATAGTACATTCAAAGTTTCCAAACTTTGATTAAAAGTCATGAGTAAAGGGTCCGGGTGATCCGGTGATGTTGGCATAGCCGCTGTCATCCAGTTCATCATTGCCATCATAGTCATAGTCTGGGAGATCAGGGGGGGGTGTGTCGACGCGGCGGAGGGGATCTCTGATGGCAAAAGCAATGGGTACTTCTTTGCCTTTGCTGTTATACACGGGTCCGTGGGGGGAAGTAGTTGGGTGGTCATGCTCCCGTAGGAAATGGAGAGCGTGTCCGAGCGTGTGGAAGTCCATGGATAGGGGTGGGCCATCTATGGCTTCCTGGACATTCAGGAGGAAGCGGAGTGTAGTGAACTCCAGAAGTCCAACAGGACAGGTATCGTTGTTCGGGATAAACCCGAGTGCTTCCATAAGGGTGCGTCGAGGGTCCATAGGATCATAGATCAGGAGTTCTGGGAGGTCGGGTGTGAATAATTCAACGACCGTGGGATGAGAGTCGAGCTCAACTCCCGGGGAGAATCCATCAAGGTGGGGTGTGGGAGTCCAAAGGCTCGGGGTGGACAGGGACACAGACCGGTCAGTGAAGGCCGGAGGGCGAGGGGAAGTGCCTTTTGAGGTGTACAGAGTTCTGGGGTGATGGTACAGATGAGGGTGCGGGGAGGGTGTGCTCCAGTGTGAAGAACTGGGGGAAGACGGTGGTAGCGAGGAACGAACGGGTCCCATGCAATTGGCAATTGTGTGACCGGGGGCTGAGATAGAACATCCGGGGCATGTGTACCTTCGGCAGTACAACTTGTTGTGGCTAAGGCGGTGGCAGTGAAGGCATGCCTGCCAGTATCGAAGGTGGGACTTGGGGATGGGTTCGTCATCTTGGGCGGCAGTTACCTCCACGGTGGGAGCAGGGGGCATGGCGTCGTTTATGGTTAAATTGGCAGGGAGAGTGGGAGATTCATTTCCGAATTCCCGGAGTACATTGTCTATTTGGTTGATTGCGTTACCCAATCCTAGTTGGGTAAGAGTGGCAAGGAGGGCGGTGTGCAGGCAAAGGTCAGAGCATTGGAGGATAGTGAAAAGAAGACGTATATGGTTATTCATTGGCACGTGGTCGGTTAGACCGATGATGGCATTCCGCATGGCCATGTGGTGGGTGTAAACATCCCGCAAGTAGCCAAGTGGGGAGATGGGGGTGATGGCGCGGTCGAGGGTGGTGACGAGACGGGAGTTGAGCAGGGTGGTGTCAAGCAGGGAGTCAGTGATGGGGGATGGGGTATAGATGATTTGTCCGTTCATGACAAAGGGAAGTGCAGTGGTGGGGATCAAGGAGGCGTCCATGGCAGTGGTGGTGGTGGTTGGGGTTGAAGGGAGTTAGAGTCAGAAGACAGAAGGGTGACCCTTCTTATACTCGAGGAGGGCAGTCTTGGAATGTTTCAAATTCCACTCGGGTTCCCAGGAGTCTTCTTCGGGGGTGTAACCCTTCCACCAGACCAGAAATTGCCGGTTGTCCGAGGGTCTGCGGTGATGTAAGAGGCATTCCACCTCGTATTCTTCTTCACCCACAACAAGGTCCGGGGGTGGCTTCGGGAAGTTCTTCCTGTGGACATCGTTTTCATGATAGGGTGAGAAGAGAGAAGCATGGAACGTGTTGTGGATCTTCCAAGTCTTTGGAAGGCGGAGTTTGTATGTGATGGGGGATAATACGTCCATGATAACGAATGGTCCTTCTCGCTTGGGTGCAAGCTTTGGGGAGGCGACGTGGTGTTTCAGGTTTTTGGCTTCTAGCCAAACTTTGTCTCCTTTAGTGAACGGTTTGAAGCCCTTAGAGGAACGGGACTTCATTACTTGTTGGGCAAGGGCGTGGGTGGCGAGAGCTTCTTCTTGGGCAGCAGTCAGAAGTCGAAGATGTGCTTCTACTGTGGAGATGGAAGTTGTGGAGATGACCGTGGGAAGCGGTCGGGGTTCAAATCCCATCATTAGGAAGAACGGGGACTTCCCGGTGATGGAGTGAGGGTGGTGGTTGTGGGCGAATTCAGCGTGGGAAATCATTTCAGACCATGAGGAGGGATTCTCTTGGCAAAAGATCCAAAGGTACGTTTCAACCTCCTGGTTGACATGTTCTGTTTCTCCATCAGACTGAGGATGGTAGGCGGTGGAGAGGGAAAGGGAGTATCTGAGGAGGTTTCCAAGCTCCTTGGCAAAGGCAGATGCAAATTGGGGACCACGATTGGAGATGATCTTGTCATACAGTCCGAATCGGGTGTAAACCTTGTGAAGAAAGAGGGTGGTGATTCCCTCAGCAGTGACGGTTTGTTTTGTGGGGCAGAGAATTACCCCCTTAGTAAGCCCATGGTTGACCACAACCAGGAGGGCGTCAAAGCCAGTGGAGGCGGGGAGACCGGTGATGAGGTCACATGAGACCTGTTGGAAAGGGCGGGTGCAGTGGGATGGGATAGGGACAAGGGGGGGCGTCGTGGGGTGGGTGTTAACTTTGTTTTGCTGGCACATGGCGCAGCCTTCGACATATTGTCGGACGAATTGGGCAAGGCCCGGCCACCAGAACTCGGCGGCAACGAGTTGGTGTGTTTTCAAGTAACCAGGGTGGCCGGTGGAGGTGTGGTCATGTGACCGGGAGACAACGGTGCGGCGGAGGTCAGAGTCAGGGGGAACATAGACATGTCCTTGATAGGTTAGGACGCCGGCATCGTAATGCCAGTCGGAGAGGTGGGAGCGGAACTTGAGGGGTACTTCCCCGTCAAGTGCACGGACAGCGTCGAGGACCAAAGGGTCCGAGGAGGAAGAAGTGGTGAGCTTCTGTGATAATTCGGTGTCAATTAGATTGACGAACATGGATTGTGGGAGGAGGGTGGCATCGGTGTTGTCGGAATCATTATCCGGGATAAGATCCGGGCGGTGGGAGAGGGCGTTGGGAGCAGAGAGGAGTTTGCCAGGGACGTGGATCATTTTGAGATCAAAGTCGGCGAGATCAAGAAGCCAATGGGCTTGGCACCGGTTGAGCTTCTGGGGCTGATGGAAATACATCAGGTTCTTGTGATCCATGAAGACTTGGACAGGGAAGGGAGATCCGTGGAGATAGTGTCTCCAGGCTTTAAGTCTGTGGATGACTGTGAGGAGTTCGCGGTCATAGATATCATAGTTCCTTTCGGCGGGGGAAAACGACTGGGAGAGGTATGAACAGGGATGCCAATTCCCGTTTGTGTCAGTTTGAAGAAAGACGCCACCTGTGGCATGTTTCAAGGTGTCAGTGGCGATGGCGAAGGGGCGGCTGTGGTCAGGGAGGTGAAGCATCAGCTTCGAAAGGAATACCCGTTTAAGGGCGTCAAAGGCATCCTGGCACTGGGAGGTCCAGTTCCAGGCCAAGCTTTTCTTGGTCATGTCGATGAGGGGACGGGCGATGGCGGAGTAATTGGGGATAAACCTCCAATAGAAGTTGGCAAAGCCTAAGAAGGATCGAACATCCTTTAGCTTCTGGGGGACGGGCCAGTCTGCAATACCAGCGAGTTTTACGGGGTCCATGGCCAGTTGGCCGGGTTTGACAATCATGCCAAGGTACTCTACCGAGTCTGTGGCAAATTTACATTTGGAGATCTTCAGGTGAAGATTGAGCTCTTGCATGCGGCTGAGGACACATTTGGTGCGTTCCTTGTGGGTCTTGGCGTCAGGGGAGAATATAAGGAGGTTGTCCATATAGATGACGAGCCATCCTTTTGCGATCATGTCTCTAAAAGAGTCATTCATGAATCACTGGAACGTGGCGGGGGAATTGGTAAGTCCGAAGAACATTACCGTGGGCTCAAATAGCCCCTTGTGTGTGATGAAAGTGGCCTTCCATCGGTCGTCGTCCTTGATTCGGATGTTGTTATAACCCCATCGGACGTCAAACTTCGTGAAGAGGTTTGCTCCTTGGAGCTTGTCGACGAGGTCGGAGATAAGGGGGAGGGGGTAAGCATCTCAGACGGTGTGTTCGTTGAGATAATGGTAGTCTTGGCAGAGGCGAAGACCACCATCCTTCTTTTTCACAAAGAAGAAGGGAGATGCTTGGGGGGAGTTGGAGGGATGGATCTTTCCAGCTTTGAGGTTCTCTTCTAAGAAGTCCTCGGCGGCTTTCTTTTCCTCGGGGGTCAGAGGGTTAAGCTTTCCCACTTTGGGAATGAAGGATTCGTCAAGGGTGATAGTGTGGTTGTAAGGTTGGGCAGGGGGGGTGTGGTCTGTGGCTTCCTTGGTGAAGACATCTGAGAATGCTGCATACTCAGAGGGGAGAGTTTCCTTGGGTTTCGAGAGCTCTGCCTGCATGGCGAGCTCAGTGGCGGTGGTAAGCTTGGCACAGAGCCTTGCTTTCTTGGGTTTTCCTTGATTAAGGAAGTATCAAGCTCCTTTCTTGACCATTTGGTTAATGCCGAGGAGTTCGACCGATTGTTCAACATAGAGGCGGGGGGTGCGGTAGTCAAGGTAGTCATAGAACTTTTGGTCCCAGACTTCGTCAACGTTGACATGACATATGGGTTTTGGGGCGGCGGTAGGAGTCTCCTTCGACCAGAGTTTGTTTGCGTGTCGAAGTTCATCAGAGGTGTACTGAGTATTAAGCTCCGCTGTTTGATCCGAGGAGATCGGGATGGCGAGGGTCCGATCCTTCCAGCTGATGGTTGGATCTGCGATCTTGAGCCAGGGCATGCCAAGAATGACATTCTCCTTCCCACAATGAAGAATGTGGAAGGTGGTTCGGTGGAGGATTCCGCTGATGCGGACATAGAGTTCAGTGGTGAATTTGATATCACCATTCTTGTTCGTGGTTTGGTCCACGTTTCGTACAGGGATCGGCTTGGCGAGCCAAGTCAAGGGAATTTGATGCTTGCGAGCGAATTGCCAGTCAAGGCAATTGACGTCTGCGCCGCTATCAACAAGGGCAGGGGTTTCGACGGCTTTCAGGGTACGTGTGGGTTCTACTAGCGAGATGGGGATGCGAATAGATTTCTTCGAAGTAGATGGTACAAGAGGGGGTGTACTAAGAGACTTGGAGGGGGCTCGCGTCGAGGGAGGCCTCCGTGTTAAAAATCCTGTCCGAGAAGGGAAACCTTTCGGACTCCGGTTTCTTCGTCATCAGATTCCAATTCAATAAGAGAAGGAATCTCGGGTTCTTCTTCTACTTTCTGAACCTTTCGTTCGGGGGTTTTCTTTGTCTTGGTGACGGCGGGGGTAGTAGCAGGGAAGTGGGGGCAGCTTCTGTTGCCGTGTCCAGGCTTCCTGCAGCGGAAGCAAAGATGCTTCTCAATGCAGCGTTGGCGTTCTTCGGGGGTTAATTTCGGAGTGGTGCGGATGGCGTCGACTTCCATGGCATCAGGGTCCTTGGTGGTGCAGGTGGGAGCAGGGGTATATGTGGGTGCTTTATAAGGTCTCGCGCTTCGATTGGCAATCTCATCGGCATGCTTCCAGTTCTGATAGAAGTGGAAGGCCTTGGCATTCCACCCTTCAAGGGTGGTGGGGATAGTGTCCATGGACATGATGTGGCGCATGAGGGAGGGGGGGATTCCGGCGGAGTGATAACCAATGAGGACATGATCCTCGGTGATATTGGCTATGTCTTTGTGTTGGAAGAACTTCGAAGAGTATTCGGCGAGGGAGGGGGAGTAGACCTTTTTGTGGGTCTTTGGGTCGACCTTGACGGTCATCCTGGTGGTGGTGAGCCAGGCAATGGAGGTGGGGACTATGTCCTTGTGGTCAAATGCCTTTGTAAAGGCGGCTACAAAATCGGGCCAAGTGTCCAGAGAAATGGTAGCAGCGCTAAGTGCTTTAGCGCGGAATGTTCGAAGGCGATTCACTTGTCGTCAATGTTGTCAATGTCACAATTTACCATCAGGTAAAATTGTACCATGTGGAGCCATGTCTTGGCTCGATCGGGGGAGCCGTCGTATGCGTTGGGAACGCCAATGCGTAGTTCGACAGGTTTAACTGTGGGTAGCGGTGTGGTGATGGGGGCGGGGGCAGGCACGGAAGGGAAAGTGGAGGTGGAGGGGGCAGCGGGCATTCTGAAGGTTGTTTGGGGGATGGGAAAAATGGGGGAGGAGACGACAGTGGGGGGCGATGGGGGAGTGGGGGCGCGAGGGAGAATGAGCTCAGCAGATAGCTGGTGAGCGAGGTCGAGGGTGACTTCCTGCTCTTCTAGAGTGGGAAGTTCTTTGTCGGAGTTGGAAGAGGGTTGGGATTCCTCCTTGGGTTCGGAGTCAATGGGATCGGGGGCGGATCTCCACCAACAAGGGCTTTCCTGTGGGTCACTAATGGTGGCGGTTCACAGCGAAGGTGATGGTGGGTGAGAAGCTAGACTTTTGTTACGCTTGGCCCGGGTAGGGACGAGCGTAGACCTAGCGGGACAATGTTCGCTCCTAGACAAGCATGAAGAACGTTATCCTTAGGGTCTTCCTAAGGAGATGAGGACGAAGGCGGCCGAGGGTCTTCCTACGGCGACGAGGTAACTGCCGGGCTAGCTGTGCTAGTTGGTGGATGAGGGGCTCAAGGCTTGGGAGCGAGGAGCGAACAAGGTAGTTTGCCAGGTAAGTCTAGCTTAGGGTACATGGCTAGACGACTGGGGTTTATATACCTGTCTGTGATGGGCACAGACCAGCTACTGTATAAGGGGAACAAAGGAAAGAAGATAAGAAGTCCGAGTTGAATTGGACGGAGGTGTAAGCCAGAATGACCAATAGGTCGAAAGGAGTAAAAGAAGTCCGAGATGGATCGGACTGTGCGTAATGAAGAATGACAAAGGATCCGATGGGTCGGATCACAAAGTAAGCATGAATGACAAATGATCCAGCGAGTCAGATCGAGGGATAAGCGAAGAACGGTAGGTGCGAAGAAAGAAAAGGGGCGAATCGTAACAAAAGTGAGTCTCGATGTTGGAGACAAGTTCAGTCCATGTGTAAGTAGTACCTTTCTCTAATCTTGCGATAGCGAAGGTTCCTGCTCTTTGTCCCGTCATTCGAGATAAGACAGTGACAACAGTGTCATAGGATCGCGGTCTGATAGCATCTTGGTTAATCTGAATCCAAGTCTTTATTTTGAGCCACCAATCATTGAATTTGGCCAGCTCTCCTTTATAGACTCCTGGATCTTGAAAAACCTCAACCTTCTTGAAAGATTTACTAGCACTAGTGGTAGGTGCAGGTGAAGCCTGTACCACAGTTTTGAGGGTAGCAAGTTTGTTCTGTGTAGTACAAAGCTCATTCTGTGTGGTGAGTAACTCTGCTTGTGCTTGTGAAGCCCATTGGTTAACACCATTAAACATATTGACAAGGTAAGTGAAGCAAGCATCCTGATCATTTCCTAAAGCTTGCAATTTCTGAATTGCAACAACAGGGTCAAAGAAAGTAGCCATAACTATAGTAAAGGATAGGGGTTATTGCTGATGTAAGTGATCTAGCAGAAAACATTAGGGTTGATTTGTAAGAGCCTGGATTCAGTAAACAAATCTACGTTTGCATAAGCATGAAGAGTAGCGAGTACTTCTTCTCTAGTAGTAGACAGTTCCCAAGTTGGTAATCCTTCTATGGCTAAGGATGGCTTCACTAGGGATAGTGGTAACAAGGGAGTGGAAGGGAGTAGAAGTGTCTGCTTCATTAACGGCTGCTGGTCCAGGTGCAATAAAGAAATGACCTCCAGGGTATGTGGTTCTTTGGGCCTCTAGGTAATCATGCCTATAGACAAGGTAAATCAGTTGCTGTAACTGATTGTGTGGTAAGTGCTGGATTGCCCAATCTGGCCAATAAGGATCCCACAGGTCAGGTATGGTTTTGGGACCAATGAAAGTGGCGTCTTCATCTTCCTCGGCTTCTTCAGCAACAAGGTCCAGTAGTCCAGATTCATTGTCCCAGTCCTGTTCTGGGTTTGGTTGCCAAGCAATCTGATCAGCTTCCAAAGTATCTCCAGGTTGTGTGAGAACTTCCAGTGGAGTGAAGTATGTTATGATTTATTCTCCATACTCGCACATCTTTTTCCTCTCCATTTGTTGTCCTTGCCACTCCCCCGTCTTTGGCATGTACTATTATGATTACGAACATTTCTTCATTGTTGCGGGTTTGCCTATGACTTACGTTTGTTCTCTTTAGTCATATTCGTTTACTCGTCGTCCGATCCAACTCGGACTCCTTACTTATCTTCGGCCCTAGGGAGTCATTCTCGCTTACCATTGTCCGATTCAACCTGGACTTTGTCATCACTTTTATTGCTGTTCTATTGCCTTCTTTACGATTCCATGCTGCGCATTCCTTCGTATATAAGGACAATCTCCTGTACTTATTCCTCATTCTCGATCTGCGCAATCTAGCGTACTCTTGAGTCATCCTCTGTCCACTCCGTGTGGAACTCTTAGTCCTTCGCTCCTCAGTCTGCCTCCAGGCATATAGTCTCTAGCCGGTCTCTTGAACAGACCCCTTCTGTGCCGTTCCTTCGAACGTATAGTCTTTATCCTCTTTGGCTGAGTTGTACCTCTTCGTGAGCGTCCTGCTGTCGAGCCTTAGTCCAATCCCTCGAGGTACACCCTGCGTAACATTCCCTGTAGGATTGGTCATTCGATAATGGTCATCTCTACTTTCACAACCGGATGTATGTCCCTCCCTCATCCCGTTCCTCCCTCCTGCATGCTCTCCATGACTCTCCCACCACTGGTCACATGGGCTTTTTCTGCACCAAAGCTCTCGTTGAGTGCAACTTCTGGTGGCCGGGCCTGGGCACCTATGTTAAAAATTTCATTACTGGCTGCGTCCGCTGTCAACAGTCCAAAGTGAACACACACCCCACCACACCTCCCCTCACTCCAATCCCTTCCTCTACGTCTCTCCCTTTTCGCCAGCTCTCCATGGATCTTATCACCGATCTTCTGCCTTCCTCAGGCTTCGACTCTCTGTTGGTCGTGGTCGACCATGGCCTTATGAAGGGGGTAATTCTCATACCTTGCACAAAAACCATTGATGCTGCTGGAGTTGCACTACTATTCTTCAACCATGTATTCAAACGATTCGGGCTTCATGACTCAATCATCTCTGACGGAGGTCCACAATTTGCCTCAGTGTTTGCTTGTGAGCTTGCTCGCCTCCTTCATTATGATGTTTGCCTCTCCACCACCTATCACCCCCAAATGGACGGACAGACTGAACGCATCAACCAAGAAGTCGAAACCTATCTCCGGATCTTCTGCATGAATCAACCTGATACATGGTCGTCCTTCATCACCAGTGCTGAGTTCCATCACAACTCCTCCCCACATTCATCCACTAAAGCATCCCCGTTCTCCCTCATGCTTGGTTACGAACCTTGTGCCTACCCCCCACTTGGAAAGACCTTCCTCCCTGCCCTCACTACACGCCTCTCCCTCTTGGAAGAATCTCGAAAGGAAGCTCTCGCCGCCCATGAATCCGCATGCCATCTTATGTCCCAACACGTAACTCACAGGTTTTCCCCATGGAAAGTCGGAGATAAAGTCTGGCTAGAAGCAACTAATCTCCGTATTCCTTACCCCTCTAGGAAACTTGCACCCAAACGACTGGGGCCCTTTGAGATCTCACAGGTTCTCTCTCCACTCTCCTACCGCCTCTGTCTCCCACCATCATGGAAGATTCATGATGTCTTCCACGCCACACTTCTATTGCCGCACCACGTCACTGAAGCATACGGCCCATCATTTCCCACACCACCTCCTGACATCATCAAAGGTGAAGAAGAATATGAAGTTGACGGCATCCTCTCACACAAGGGATCCCCTGGCTGCTACCGGTACCTGACCGCATGGAAGGGTTACTCAGCATTGGAGAATACATGGGAACCCGAGAGTAATCTCCGTCACGCACAGACCATCCTCTCTTCTTATAAAAGGACCCATAACTTACGATAATTCCTCAAACACTTTTCCCTCATCTAACACTCATCCCACCATGTCCTCCCTCGCATCCTCCATCTCTTCTTCTGCTTCTTGTTCTTCCGGATTGTCTCCACTTCGTACTTGACGGGTTTATCCCTGTTTTCTTCCTGCCTCTGCCATCAATACCCTTTATTCATCTATCCTCTCCAATCCAACTTTAGTCCACACCATCGAGCTCAATCCTCTCTGTGAGGAGGATGAGATTTCCCAGGAACTCGTACACCTTTTTCTTGACTTAGCCTCAGTTCAATCTTACCACTTTCATACTGCCCCTTCGGATCTACCCACCGCATTTGGTCTCCCTCTTTGTCTCCTTATCAATCGCACCCCCGAATGTGTCCTTACTGTACTCCACCTACACGGTTTCCATGGCTTTGTCGAGCGACTCAAACCGAGCCTCATCTATCCTGTCTTCCGTCATGTTTACTTTTCCTTGTCGATGGATGCCTGTGACCGTTATATGTCTTCGATCGAAACTATCCCTTTACCTGCTTCTTCCCCACCTTTTGTTCCTTCCACACCCATCTCTCCCCTCCTCTTTTGACTCACATCTCTTCTTCCCCCGTCATATCACACCCCATTGACGAAGAATCAGTCTCAGCAGATGGCTACCGCATTGACCAAGCAGCATTGGCTCGTATCAGGGACCATATCCAACTCCATCACCTCCCTGACGGACGCACCATCCTCTCCTCTGATGTACAAACTGTCAAGTCCCCTTTGGTGCGCTGTCCTGCCACCAGTAACACTCACTGCCACCACTGTCATCTTCTGGGCCACTATAGAGATGGCTGCCCAGACTACCAATGCCTGTCCTGTCATCAGTTTGCCCCTGGCCATCCTGTTCACAGTTGTTTCTCCACTTACTGCGATACTTGTCAACGATGGGGACACAGACCCCGCTTTTGCCCACCTGTCTCTGCCCTTGCTGCAATCACTTTGGTCATGTCCTTGACAACTGTCCATTTGAGCATTACACAGTTGAACAAGCCACTTCCATCGTCGGTGGACCACCTACTCTGTCTGCCTAACATTGACGTATTCCAGCCTGGGGCTAGAATGTACAAAGAGGGTAATGTTACAATTTATTCCCCATACTCACATATCTTTTTCCTTTCCGTTTGTTGTCCTCACCGCTTGTCAAGTCCAGTTCTTCTCCGCTCTGCTCCGGTTGGTCAGAGGTGTGAAGGGAGACTGGACGAAGGGGCAGAGTTATCGGAGGCAGATGGACTTTGGCTTCAGCGATGCAGGTGGCACGCTGCACCCTTGTGCAAAGTATGTCCTAAGTATTTCGGAGGACAGAGATGACGATCGGAACGGAATCCGATAGAGCAAACAGAGAAGTGACTTAGATGATATACGAACTGAGGTTACAAACAGAGGGTACAGAGTTTATATATGAAGGTCCGGAGTTGGATTAGTAACAGAGATTGGTAAGTAAGAGATCAGTAATCAGGAGGACTAAGCAAAGGAACTGCGGAGCTGTGTGCGCATAGGGAACACAGCTTCGGAGGAAGTCTAAGGGTGGAACTAAGATGAAAGGAGAAAGAGGAGACAGAGTTACCATAAATGGAATAAGGATGTATGAAAGAGGAAACGAAGATATGTCCGATATGTACGAGGTGCATCTGTGATAAGATCGCACCGGAGTCCTTGACTGGAGATGGTCCAGAGGACCGGAGTGGGAACGTGGGATATGACACCGCTCCCCAGTCTTCGGTATATTCCATTACGATTACAAACACTTCTTCATTGTTGCGGGCTTACCTCAGACTTACGTTTGTTCTCTTTAGTCATCCTCTTTTACTCTTCATTCTGATCCAACTCAGACCTTCGACCCTAGGGAGTCATTCTCGCTTACTAATGTCTGATTCAACCTGGACTTTGTCATCACTTTTACAATTGTTCTCTTGCCTTCTTTACGATTCCATGCTGCATAATCAAGCGTATTCTTGAGTCCTCCTCTGTTTGCTCTCAAGTGTGATCTCTAGTCCTCTGTCTCTTAGCCTGCTTTCGAGCATATAGTCTTCAGCTGTTCTCTTGAACGTATAGCCCCTTCGATGTTCCTTTGAACGTACAAACCTTCGTCCTCTTCGGCTGAGTTGTACCTCTTCGTGAGCGTCCTGCCGTCAAGCCTTAGTCCGATCCCTCGAGGTACGCCCTGTGTAACATTGTGGAGGGTTATGAGGAATTGGACCTTGAAAGTTGGGGCCCATTCCACAACACCGAGCTAGTGTTCAACCCCATTGCTGAATCACAATGTGCTGAACCCTTCCACTTGCCATGGCATTCCTTTGAGTATTGCACACCCCCGAAAATTGATGCTGCAAAAGATGCACTTAAGGATCTGCGAAATATCTTCAACCCACCTCTGTTACACGTACGTGTGAACTTAGCAAGCTTTATCTTCTCTCTATCCAACCGGACTCGAGGACGAACTAAATTCTAGGCGTAGATTGTGTAGAACTAGCTAAGGACTACTAGTGGTACATGCGCAAATATATAGTCAGGTAGAGCTATACCTTACCGATAAGGAGATACCTGATGGGGATCGTGGGGAAATGCAGATGTAGTAAGAGATACAGCTGTGGGAGATGATGCGTCCATGGATAGGGGAAGTGTAACAACGAAAGGGGAATGTGGGAACATGGAACTGTAAATGGCAAACCGTTAAGGGGAAGTTCCATCCAGTGGGTAAAGAGGAAATGTTGGATAGATGATGCCATCTAAATACTCCATCCAGAGATGAGGTAAAGAAGAAGGAGATGAACAAGCTGATTGTAAGGAAAGACGCAAACCTAGCAGCTCACAGAAGAAGAGATAATGCCCCACCTCTACATTGTTAGTAACAACCTCGTACTACTGGCTATGGCTACAGGGCACCAACCATTGATCACACTCTTGAAAAGCAGTTATCATGGATTGAATATTTCCTCTCTGCCTTCATCAATGGTACATCATGGTCAGCTGCCACACTTCAGACTGCACGTTTCATTGGCAAGGGACCACATTTGGCTCGAAACTTATGATATTGGTCAAAGGCCTTCATAATGGATCAAGCAAAGCTGCCATTGATAAAGCACACCTGTGGTACAAAGATTGCAATAGATGATGAGGATTTACAAGAGGAAATCCTCTCGCACCTGTGATCCCTTGGGAAATATGTGGCAGCACAGGCAGTGGTGGATTACTTGGCCATCCCCAACGTACAGCAGCGCTTCAATATATCCAAAACTGTGTTATTATCCACTGCTCACTGTTGGATGGAGAATTCTGGTGGTTACTCCTGGAGCACAGCCTGTAATGGCCAGTATGTCAATGGGCATGAACAAGAGGACGTGGTTGAGTACCAGCAGAGCAAGTTCCTGTCCACATGGTATGCACTTGACCCGAAGACAAGAAAATGGTCGGTCAATGATGTTAATCAACTCAAAGATGGACAAATCCTACCCAATAGGCCCACTGTCATGTGGTTTCACAATGAATCTACCTTTTATGCGCATGATTGGCGCAAAAAACGATGGGTTCATTGTGATGAGAAGCCCACACCCCAACCAAAGGGGGAAGGGCTGTTGTTGATGGTCTCAGATTTTGTATCTGCAGGTTAAGATCACCTGATGGCAAGGAATCAGCACGTGTCTTATTTTGTGCAGGAAGAGCCCAGGATGGCTACTTCATAAACAATGAAATCATTCTTCAAGTGGAGACTGTTACAATTCATCCCTTTTCTTTCTTACTGTTCTCTGCTTATCCCACGATCTGACTCACTGGATCACTTGTCATTGACACTTACTCATAGTCCGATCCATCTCAGACTTCCTTTACCCCTTTTGACCTATTGGTCATTCTGGCTTATGCCTCTGTCTGATCCAACTTGGTCTTCTTATCTTCTTTTCCTTTATCCTCCAAATATGGTAGCTGGTCTGTGTGCATCACAGACAGGTATATAAACCCCAGTCATCTAGCCATGTACCCCAAGCTAGACTTACCTGGCAAACTACCTTGTTCGCTCCTCACTCCCAAGTCTTGAGCTCCTTTGTCCACCGGCTAGCACTCCTAGACTGGAAGTACCCTCGTCCACCGGCTAGTATCCCTAGACTGGCAGTATCTGTTAAGTGCAGGAAAACTCAGAGGGAAAATCTGGCCAGACTAGGACTCAAACCTAGGACTTCCTGACAGTACTGGGATCGTCTTAACCACTAGACTACCTGGCCTTATCACTGTCTGAGATGTGTGGGTTAGAATCCAACAGTATCCTCACCACCACAGGAAGACCCTCAGCCACCCTCGTCCTCGCCTCCTAAGGAAGACCCTTAGGATAACATCCTTCGTGCTCGTCCAGGAGCGACCATCGTCCCACTAGGTCTACACTCGTTCCTACCCAGGCCAAGCGTAACAAAAGTCTAGCTTCTCACCCGCCGTCACCATTGCTGTGAACCGCCACCATTAGTGACTCACAGGAAACCCCTTGCTGGTGGAGATCCGCCCCCGATCCCATCGACTCAGAACCTGAGGAGGAATCAAAACCCTCTTCCAACTCCGATGAAGAACTTCCTACTCTAGAAGAGCAGGAAGCTGCCCTCGATCTCACTCACCAGTTATCTGCTGAGCTTGTCCTCCCTCGCACCCCCACTCCCCCATCACCTCCCACCATCATCTCCTCCTCCATTTTCCCTACCCCCCAAACAACCTTCAGAATGCCTGCTGCCCCCTCCACCTCTGCTCTCCCTTCCGCACCTGCTCTTGCCCCCATTGCCGCACCACCCCCCGTTAAACCCACTGAGCTTTGCATTGGTGTCCCTGAGGCCTACAACAGCTCTCCAGACCGAGCCAAGTCATGGCTCCACACGGTGCAGTTCTACCTATTGGTGAACTGTGACATCTACAACATCGACGACAGATGAATTGCTTTCGCCCTGTCATACATGACCAAAGGACCCACTGCAACTTGGGCAGCAACTTTCCGCACAAAGGCACTTAGTGCCGCCACCATCTCCCTGGGCACTTGGCCCGACTTTGTCACCACCTTCACAAAGGCATTTGATCACAAGGATGTAGTCCCCACCTCCATCGCCTGGCTCACCACCACCAGGATGACTGTCAAGGTCAACCCGAAGACCCACAAAAAGGTCTACTCCCCCTCCCTCGCTGAATACTCCTCGAAGTTCTTCCAACACAAAGACATAGCCAACATCACCAAGGATCACGTCCTCATTGGTTATTATTCCGCCGGTCTCCCCTCCTCCCTCATGCGCCGAATTATGTCCATGGATACAATTCCTACCACCCTCGAAGAGTGGGATGCCAAGGCCTTCCACTTCTATCAGAACTGGAAGCGTGCCGACGAGATTGCTGATCGAAGCATGAGACCTTATAAAGCATCCATATATACCCCTGCTCCCACTTGCACCACCAAGGACCCTGATGCCATGGACGTTGACACCATCCGCACAACCCCCAAGTTGACCCCTGAAGAATGACAAAGATGCATTGAGAAGTGCCTTTGCTTCTGCTGCAGGAAGCCTGAACACAGCAGCAAAAGCTGTCCCAACTTCCCTGCCACTACCCCCGTTGTCACTGAGACAAAGAAGACCTCTGAATGAAAAGTTCAGAAGGTAGAAGAAGAACCAGAGACCCCTTCCCTCATTGAGTTGGAGTCTGATGACGAAGAAACCGGGGTCCGGAAGGTTTCCCTTCTTGGACAGGATTTTTAACATAGAGGCCTCCATTGACGCGAGTCCCCTCCAAGTCTCTTAGTATGCCTCCCCTTGTACCATCTACTTCGAAGAAATCTATTCACATCCCCATCTCACTAGTAGAACCTACATGTACCCTCAAAGCCATCGAAACCCCAGCCCTCGTCGATAGTGGTACAGACATCAATTGCCTTGATTGGCAATTCGCTCGCAAACATCAAATCCCCCTGACTCAGCTCAAGAAGCCAATCCCTGTGTGAAACATGGACCAAACCACGAACAAGAACGGTGATATCAAATTCACCACAGAACTTTACGTCCACATCAGTGGAATCCTCCACCGTACCACCTTCCACATCCTTCATTGTGGGAAGGAGAATGTCATTCTTGGCATGCCCTGGCTCAAGATCGCAGATCCAACCATTAGCTGGAAGGATTGGACCCTAGCCATCCTGATTTCATCTGACCAAACCATAGAGCTTAATGCTCAATACACCTCCAACAAACTTCGACACATGAATAAACTCCGTTCGAAGGAAACCCCTACTGCTGCCCCGAAACCAATACATCATGTTGACGTTGACGAAGTCTGGGACAAGAAATTCTATGACTACCTTGACTATCGCACCCCCCACCTCTATGTA
>JBBPTA010000231.1:6615-19791 GCA_038093915.1 Boletellus aff. emodensis
GCTCACTGACAAAGACGAGCGTCTTTCCTCCATCGATTGATCTATTAGGTGACAAACTGCCACAAGCATGACTCTGTTTCGGCTACGTCCGAGAATGTCATGGCTACCTGGCGGCTCTTGAGAATGATCTATGCCCACCGAGGCTTCCAAGTGACGGAGGAAACGTCCACAGCTCTTACTAGGTTGCCCGCCCAAATTCGTTGTCTTCTCCTGTTTGGTGGTCAGTATTATTGTTTCGGAACCGCCCAGTCTACGATGTTCTGGGTTTCTACAATGTTCTTTTCTCACAATGAGTGACAGGTTCCGTCCCATGAGGGCCTGAGGCGCCTTCCACAGAAATAGCAAGCGCCTCGGATGTTGTCCCAGACTGTGCCAAGCCCATACTGTGCATGCCCTATCCTCCAAATGCAGCAGGCGCTGTCGTCCTGGTTCTTTTTTCCATATTGTATGACAGGCTCCGCACTACGTAGCATCCCTAGAATGCTTCCGAGTTCCTTGGAAATTGCAGTATACATCACAGGGCCTCATGGAGGGTAAAGATGAGTGTCGTCTCCCCTATCCGGGAAGAGATCACGAAATAACGAAACGGTCGAACGCGCTCTGGCTCCACCTTTGTATGCTTTTGGACACATTGGAATATTGCATTTTGATGCCAGTGGGACTCAAATGTCATTCGTGGGGTGTCCCGTACTGCTCAGGCAAGGCATAGATGTGTCTGGTGAGGTGAATTAACAAGACTACCAATTATGTCCGCGCTGCCGCCTATGCCACCCTATTATTGCAGCAAGCATGGGGACTCCAACTGGACACTAGGAAAAGGGGTCGTTATATCGAGCCGCCGAACTCACCCGGCTGTCAGCAGAGGGTCAATAACAAACCACGCTATCTCCTAATCGGCCACTCGAAAGTCCATGTGGGTATCAGCAATTTCTAGTCCAGACGGGGCTCCTAAACTCAGACTAGGATGCAATGGCCGCCCGCCACTGGCACCGATGTTTGGAGTTGCCTCCGTAATTTAATTGATGCTGTGACGATAACATGGTTTGTCTGATCAACTAATCCGCGCGGAGCGCGCGAGAAGGCAGGGAAAGATTGGTTGGAGGAATTTGTGCGGGCAACCCCATAAGAGCCGTGGGTTCCGTCATTTGGAAGCCTCGGTGGGTGTAGATCAAGAACTGGGTCACACGGCGACTATGATTGTACGACGAAACAAACAATAACAGTCCAGCTGACTTGGGAAGCCATGACATTGTATTAACAGCCAAAACAGAGCATGTCGACAACAGCCCTACCCATCATGTTTGTGGCAATTTGTCACTTAATGATCAATCGATGAAGGTCTTGGTCAGCGAACTGTACTTTCTGAGCGAGCGAGCGAGCGGAGGCACACGTATGTATGGGACGAAAACAGGATACCATACGGACGGCATATTCGTTTCCACAAGGACTTCGACACTCCCAAACACGAAGATCTTGACATGCCCAACCTCGAAGTGATCGAGTACAAAGCCTGGCCTCCGACAAGACCCAGTTCTTGTGGCAGTGATACATACTACTATCTGTCCACGCCCGAGAATAGTGCGTCCGAGTGCGTCGTTTTTTTCAGAAGGGAGGGGACACTGGCGCGCTACCCAGGTGGAAGCACCTGGCGACTTCAGGCCTATGGTGATGTCGGTCAGGGTGAACCCTAAGGGGAGAAGATTGTGCCTTGGACGGCGCCCCGGAGCCCTTTGCTTTCTCCATCCCCTCGAAAAGCCACTTGCATGCATGTCACATGCCCAGTGTATGCTCTATGCTATTCGTTCTGCATCGAATATGCGTCCTGGCGCGCTTCGACGATTTGCTTCGAATAAGAGCTGAAAAAGATCGTGCCATTAGCGAAGTCACAGCCAGAGAAAGGGTTGACAGGACGGAACGCATGCGAACCTAGTTTTGCTGCACTCCATTGAGCCGGTGACGAATGCCCTCGCTCGTGTGGTTACCAGTTTGTCTAGGATCCCAAACACCCCCAGATCACGCAATAGCGTCTTATTGATCGCGTCACAGAGCCTGCCCTCGACGTACGGATAGCGATGAAGCTGTTCCGCGAGGTCCGTCAACGTCCATGCATCCAGGTCCGAGCCGCCAGGCTGGAACACTTCGACGAGCGCCCCCATTGCCTCGTGCTCGGAAGCACGCGCTCTGAAGGTGCTCGACTTGTTCGGGGGCCCATGGTATTGCGCTGGGTCCGGGTCCGGGTGGAAAGGACGCGCACCACCACCAAACGTGCCGAGAGGATGCAGGTGGTCCGTCGCAAGCCAGACGTGCCGCACGTGCATGCGCCTCTTCATGAGGTCTTCGTCCTCATTCTAGTCCAGCTGTTGTAGGAGTCCGTGGAGGGTGCTGATCAGCGAGGCCGCACACCACGCCAGATTCTGCACCGGCACGGTCCCCATGCGCCAGTGCACCGCACTCCCGAGGTTGTCAGAGAGGTGGTCCGCGAGGTCGTGCAGCGCGTAGATCAGGGGGCGGCCGGGTGAGTGCGGCTGCGAAGAGCGGGTGACGGAGGTCGTAATTGAGCACAAGGACGTCCGTATTTGCAAGCGGAAAGTGCGAGGCATTGGGGTATGCGAGTGTGTCCATCCATCATCAGATCAAAGTGGGAGTCCGTATCCATCACTAGACTATTGGACAGAAGCTGCACTTCGTAGGCCTGTTGAGGCGTCTGGCTCCAACTCAACCAGGCCCGAGATAGATAGCACCATCCTTGGCAAAGATAGGCGCAGACGCGCGAGTTTCGATTTTAGGCAGGACAAAATCTTCGGATCTACTTTGGCCGTGCCAACGATGTACGGATCGTACTTTTGTCCGGCTCGACGGTGGTGTCTCATCCTTCTTGTGAGCATCGAGAGTTCTGTCAAGTGCGCTCTCGCCTTGGATTCTTGTTCGCCAATCCGGACGGGGAGGAGGAATTGGCATGCACCATTGCAATCAGCAGAATCGAACGACGATAGTTCCGCTTGTTTGTTTTCGGTGTGGTCATCCATGTGATCGGTATCGTCTTCCTCAGGAACGCGAGTGACGGAGGGCGGCCATGGGTTGGATGTCATGCGGCCGGGTTTGCTGAATGTCCGCACTATCCCGCCGCCAGACGGGGTAAATTCGGCACGCGAAGGGAGAGCCGGAGCGTCTTGTGTGATTGTGTTCGAATACCACGTTGACGAGGTGGTGTGCGATACGCGCTGGGCCATGTTCGGGTTGGGTACAAACACCGGCTCGGATCGCTCAAACTCCCATGAATGACGTAGAGCACAATGGTGACCACGACGAACGCTACGAGCACTGCACCGCGTGCCATGTCAGGTGGGCTCCGTCGACGTCGAGCATGATTCGAGCTTCCAGCGGGTCGTCCTCCTCTGGGGCACTGAAACGGGCATCGCCGATTTCTGGAAGCAACTCGGAGTACGATGGCCTCGTGGAAGGCAGCGGCCGATTGAACCGGGTTGTACATGCACGTGCCGCTGCACAGCCACATATTATACGGCCGGTGCTTTCGCATGTCGGACTTGACCCTCCCCACGTCTCGTCAGGCGACCCATCTTTCTTTTTTTCAAGGCGGAAGGAGCGAAAAGATACGTCTGGAGGCCCCTGTTTCAGCTATCGTCCAACGGATTGCTACGATAAGCTCCGTTTCGTGAAATCTGGCGTGATCTGACCTTGAACGTTGACACTGACAAGCTACGGCTCGACTTACCACACTTGACAGACAGCCGTTTGGTGCCCACTAGGTCGCGAATAACCAATCTTCCCCCGAATCGTCATCTTCACAGTGAGGCGTCAAGAACTAGGCGGGATCTCGTGCTAACGCATCCCAGGTGGAGACGACGCGTTCGCGAAAGGCGCCTCAACCCATGAAGGGGCAATCTACTACCGGTATGCTTTACCTGCTGTCGAATGGTAGACGACGGTAACGCCGTCGCCGCTGAAACAGGCCTCTGTGTGATCAGAACGGTCGTCCTGTGATTTCAATGTAACAGTTCTAGTACTCGAAAACTCTACTACGATCATGAAACAGATAGACAGGCGCGACACGGGGCACACTAGGCTCATGCTAACTGCGTTGTCGGGCGTACTTTGAGCCGACTGAGCTACCGTTACTGGGGCCCCATTAATCGAGTCCAGCATCGTCATCAGGTCAACAATGTTGCACATGCTGCATAGCTGGGGAGACGCCTTTTTCCACATCGAGCGACAGGTTCCGTACCATGAGGCATCCTCCAATAGAAATCATGAGCCCCTTGGACTGACATTGTATCATGTTTGGCGAGCCCGCAACGCCGTACGCCCCCTGACAGTCCGACAGGTGTCGTTGCTCAGGCTCTTACTTCCCAGGTCGAGGGATAGGTTCCATGCCACGAGACGCTAAGTATCGTGATCCCCTCGGAAATTGTGTCACGCCCTGCAAGCCGGCGCTAACTTTTATCGCCAAGCCACCATGCAGAAGTTGCGGGCATCGCTACTCTGGTTCTTTCATTCGGCTTTGCGCGACAGGACCTGCACCACGAGGCACCCCTCTAAATCAAGCGCCCTGAGAATTGCGGAACACATCTCGGAGCCAGTTCATTCGCTGATTTGGAGTCCACTCGTAAGTGACAGGCGAGCGTCTCCTCTTATCTATGAAAGCATCAGGATCTAAGGAAGGGCGCAAACCACCACACTCATATAGACGCTATCTGCCGTTGTTCTGGTTTTGGCCACGCTTGAAACACTAGTGGAACATTGCTCCAATTGTGGTCCTTTTCACGGCGATCCAAGTATGGGGAGCACTCTGGGAGGACAAACCCCAACAAACCTAGTCTCAGTTAGAGATTGCCAATACTAACATACACCTTGTTAGGATAAAGCGGTTAATTATGCACGTCGCCACATCCCATTGCGGCACGCGCTCAATAACCCGACGCAACATTGGATACATGCGGATCCTTGCAAAAGTACTAATGCCCAGACGTGGGTGCCCACATTCTCGGTGAGTTGGAACATTATGCTTGCGTGACTATCAGTAAATTATTAAGATGGCAACGCAATCATAATTGTCACCGTTTCACTAATCCACTCGACTGGACACCAGAAGATTAAGATAACCATCTCTGTCCACCTGGGGCCTGGGCTGTACGGACGACACCATGAATTCCAAATACAAATTCGAGATTCCCGCATTCACACTGACGATATCCAGAAAAGAAAGCTTACAATGGGTTCCCCGATTACCAGAAACAAACTGCAATTCAGGTCCATTATGAACGTGGAGCCAGTGCGGCGTCTTTCATGGATAAGGCAGAAGAAGTTCACCGGTCACCTGTCAACGGACTCGTCTGTAAATGGACCGGGATCGTGGTATGTTCCGAATTTCCAGGATGTTTGAATTTATTTCTAGGGGTGCCTCGTGGACATATCACATGAAGTGGAAGGAAGGAACCAAAGTAACGACACCTGTGACTTCTGCAGGGTAGAGGACGCAGGCTCGGCAACAAAGTTGGCGCCGACCGTGGAACTTCACGAGTTCCGATGCATTTGTTATTTTCTGGGGGGTGTCTCGTGATACGCAACCTATTGGTTATGGTGGAAAGAAAGAACCTCAGCATCGGCAGTCCAAATTTCTGGATTAACTAAGGGTGGACATTGAAAACGTATAAATATCACGAGCTTCGCCTCCCGTTTGGATGCACGTCAACGCATCCAAATACATCCCTGCGAGAGTGTCCATTCAACATGGCCAGCAAGTCCCTTGATGATGGCGAATACATACTCGTCAACGCAAAGTTTCCCGACGTCTCATTCGCTTTACAGAAGGTACGTACAGATAATTGATATCTGCGGCAAGGGTTGGACGGTCACTCACTGGCTTGGTAGGTGAAATTGCGTAACCAAGTTGGCGGCACGGTCTCCCTCGAGATTGTCCTCGATCCTGGCAAATTTGCGGCTGTGACTGTACCTGCCATTGTACGTTCACTTTGAGACGGGGGGAGAAGGGTGGCAGAGTATGAACCTGCGGCTGACTAGGACCCATCTGGGTTACTCCACAGGGTGCTTCGGTCCTTCCCCTTGCAGTCTCGACGCTCTGGACCCTTGTCGCTCAGGCTAACGGTACATGTCGGTGTGTGTCGTATTCCACTTTCACTTCTTCATTTGACATTCCATTCCATTCTCCCATTAAGGATCACAATCGCTGGTACCGGTTTCCCTATCCCTCCAGTCTTTTCCTGGTCCCTCGGTGACAATGGCGCGGTAATATGCTACTTACTATACTCAAGTCCGAATATCCCTCTTACACGTTTGAAACAGATCACACTTCAGCTGCTTGCAGCGGCAGCGAATGCGGAGTGGACCTTCAAGCCGGTGACCTCCAAGTCCCTTGGTGATGGCGAATACACGCTTGTCAACACAGCGTTTCCCGACGTCACGTCCGCTTTACAGAATGTACGTACAGATAATTGATATCTGTGGCAAGGGTCGGATGGTCACTCACTGGCTTGGTAGGTGAATTTGCGTAACCAGGTTGGCGGCACGGTCGCCCTCGAGATTGTCTCCCTTGCTGGCAAGTACGCAGCTGTGGATGGTGCAGCTCTCGTTGTACGTTCACTTTTAGACGGGGGGAGAAGAGTGGCAGAGCATGAACCTGCGGCTGACTAGGACCTATCTGGGTCACTCCACAGGGTGCTCCGGTCCTTCCCCTTCCGGCCCCAACGCCCTGGACTCTTGTCGCTCAGGCTAATGGTGCATATCGGTGCGTGTCGTATTCCACTTTCACTTCTTCGCTTGACTTTCTCCCATTAAGGATCACAATTGCTGGTATCGGTGCCCTCCTTGCCTGGTCCCTCAGCAGAGATAGTGCAGTAATATGCTGTTTACTATATTCAAGTCTGAATACCCCTCTTACACATCTGAAACAGATCTCACTTCAGCCGCTCGCAGCGGCAGCGAATACAGAGTGGACCTTCAAGCCGGTGACTTCCAAGTCCCTTGGTGATGGCGAATACACGCTCGTCAACGCAGCGTTTCCTGACGTCAAATCCCCTTTACAAAAGGTGCGTACAGATAATTGATATTTGTGGCAAGGGTTGGATGGTCACTCACTGGCTTGGTAGGTGAATTTGCGTAACCAGGTTGGCGGCAAGGTCGCCCTCGAGGTTGTCTCCCTTGCTGGCAAGTATGCGGCTGTGGATGGTGCAGCTCTCGTTGTACGTTCACTTTTAGACGGGGGGAGAAGAGTGGCAGAGCATGAACCTGCGGCTGACTAGGACCTATCTGGGTCACTCCACAGGGTGCTTCGGTCCTTCCCCTTCCAGCCCTGACGCACTGGACCCTTGTCGCCCAGGCTAACGGCGCATACCAGTGCGTGTTGTATTCCACTTTCACTTCTTCACTTGACATTCCATTCCATTCCCCCATTAAGGATCACAATTGCTGGTATCGGTGCCCTCCTTGCCTGGTCCCTCAGCAGAGATAGTGCGGTAATATGATATTTACTATATTCAAGTCCGAATACCCCTCTTACACGTCTAAAACAGATCTCGCTTCAGCCGCTCGCAGCGGCAGCGAATACAGAGTAGACCTTCAAGCCGGTGACCTCCAAGTCCCTTGGTAATGGCGAATACACGCTCGTCAATGCAGCGCTTCCCAACGTCGCATTCCCTTTACAAAAGGTGCATACAGATAATTGATATTTGTGGCAAGGGTTGGATGGTCACTCACTGGCTTGGTAGGTGAATTTGCGTAACCAAGTTGGCAGCAAGGTCACCCTCGAGGTTGCCTCCCTTGCTGGCAGGTATGCGGCTGTGGATGGTGCAGCTCTCGTTGTACGTTCACTTTTAGACGGGGGGAGAAGAGTGGCAGAGCATGAACCTGCGGCTGACTAGGACCTATCTGGGTCACTCCACAGGGTGCTCCGGTCCTTCCCCTTCCGGTCCCGACGCACTGGACCCTTGTCGCTCAGGCTAATGGTGCATACCAGTGCGTGTCGTATTCCACTTTCACTTCTTCACTTGACATCCCATTCCATTCCCCCATTAAGGATCACAGTTGCTGGTATCGGTGCCCTCCTTGCCTGGTCCCTCAGCAGAGATAGTGCGGTAATGTTCTGTTTACCATATTCAAGTCCGAATACCCCTCTTACACGTCTGAAACAGATCTCGCTTCAGCCGCTTGCAGCGGGAGCGAATGCGGAGTGGATCTTCAAACCGATCACCAACTTGAAGTTCTTCCATGATGGCGAATATAAACTTGTCAATGCAGCGTTTCCCGACGTCACATCTGCTTTACAGAATGTACGTCCAGATAATTGATATCTGTGGCAATGGATGGTCACTCACTGGCTTGGTAGGTGAATTTGCGTAACCAGGTTGGCGGCACGGTCGCCCTCGAGGTTGTTGCCCTTGCTGGCAGGTATGCGGCTGTGGATGGTGCAGCTCTCGTTGTACGTTCACTTTTAGACGGGGGGAGAAGAGTGGCAGAGCATGAACCTGCGGCTGACTAAGACCTATCTGGGTCACTCCACAGGGCGCTCCGGTCCTTCGCCTTCCAGCCCCGACGCGCTGGACCCTTGCTCCTCAGTCTAACTGTACATATCGGTACGTGTCATATTCAAGTTCCACTTTCACTTCTTCACTTGACATTCCATTCCATTCTCCCATTAAGGATCACAATCGGTATCGGTGGCGCTCAAATCCTTGCCTGGTCCCTCAGTGTAGAGAGCGCGGTAATATGCTATTTACTATATTGAAGTCCGAATGCCCCTCTTACACGTCTGAAATAGATCACGCTTCAGCTGCCCGGAGCGGCAGCGAATACGGAGTGGCGCTTCGTCCCTATCTAAATCGGGTCTGTTTACCGTCACGAGTCATTGATCGTCTGAGCCCGTCAAACAATTCCCCTGGTCGCACGACCTATATGAAAAAAGGTGAAAAAAAGAAGGAAAAATAACAAATCGGAAAAAAAAAGGTTTGAACGTGTGTATGATACCGAGGCCGTCGAGTCAACTTGTGTTCGTACGAGTATCTGAATGGAGTCTGTTGCATTTGTGTTCCCCAATCTAGTACCGTCAGAAGAGCTCTAAGTGGCTGTGGCGAATGTTGTACGCCGGAGACGCTGAGAGCAAATTTTCTCTGTAGTGGTTCAGCTGACGTCACGTATATCAAGGTCTCAGGACGACCAATCGGGGCTTCAATATTTTAATCGAGGAAAGTGACGATGGATTGTTGTACCACTAACGACAGAAGTCGGCGCTCGTTTTCCTCCTTTCCCCGAGAAATTTCACCCTAGACCTCAAGCTAGGGGTCACGTACGACGGTGAAAGGAGTGCGTGTCTCCTTCAACCCCTGACATCCTGCAAAGCTCAACAGAGCAATCTGGTCCAATTCCTGCAGAACGATGCAGATGTCGACCCAGGGTGCTGGCCCCTGGGAAGGCCATCTCCACCAGGAACTTGATCGTCAAAATGATCGTTCCTGGAACTATAACGGGCTGGTCATAGACAATTTTCAGCTCCCTCGAGGCCACGACCTACAAACCTCTTCAGGCTCTCAGCCTGGCGAAAATTGGGGTCAGTACGGCAACTCTTCTCCACCTGTCTCGCCCCACTCAGAGTCCGAACCATGATTTCCGACTTGAGTTCGTCCACGTCTCCATGCCTTCCATGCTGCTTGCAGTGCGAGTCCAGATGTTGTGGGTTCCGCAGTGCCTTTCCAGGTCGTCGCTCGATCAAGATTCAATGCTTTCGCAAAGTCACAGCGACTCGCGATTGGCTGAAGACCACGCCACTTTACACCTCCAGACAACGACAGAAGGCACTACGTCCGCCGCAGACAACGCTCCACCTCCTTCCGCGCAGCCAGCTCACCGCGGGACGCGTCCAGCCGCCTCATCTTGCCCCCGACGTCGACGCCCATCCGCGCCAACCACGCCCTGTACCGCGTCCGGACGACGCCGTGCCTGGTCACGCAGAACCAGACGACGCCCTCGCTCGAAAAGACTTGCGCCCAGCCCTCGCGACACCCCGGCGCGCACGGCGGCACGACGCCGAGCGCGCGCGCGACCGTGCGCCAGAGCAGCCGCGGCAAATAATACCACAGCGGCGGATCCAGCCCTGTCCCCCGGTGAGCGAACGCTGAGGGGGCGAGCGCGCGTGGACGTACGGACGACGTCCGTCACGCCGTCGGCGACCAGCGTGCCGAGCGTCCGGGTGTAGTTGCCGTCGACGACCCAGCCGCGCGGGTCCTGCGCCATCAGCGCGGTCACCCGTTCTTTGAACGCCTCGACCGGCGTTCTCTGCCATCCGGGGGTTCCAGGCGACTTGGTCGAGGGAGACGTGCGGCACGTTCAACTTGCTGGCGAGGTAGGTGCCGAGGGTGGTCTGTGGGGAGGAGGCAGACGGATCACCTTCATCGACGCCTTGGAGGGGGGCGCGCACTCGCCTTTCCTGTCCCTGAGGGCCCGCTCTCATCGAGAAGCGCGCGGTGGAAGGTCGCTAACAGGACATACCGCTGTTTCCCACCAGATGTATTCTGTATTGACCGTGCCCGTCGCCGAGGAGAGGCGGGTTGAACACAGACATGGAACGGGACCGAGAAGACGACGTCGAGGATGACATTCTATATGTGCATCGAGCGCACGTGTCGAACAGTGACTCGGTTCACACAAGTTGCGGGACCGCAGGGCCGGGCCGGGGCTTCCAAGTAAGTTGCATAGTGACGCATTGCTTGCAGCATATGCAAGTCACAATTTCTGCATTCGTCGTTTCGCCAGGACAATACCTTGTATGATTGCATTACAGTAAGTAACATAATGAATAAAGCCTCTGGTTTTATAAGAAAAATAAGTGGAGATAAAAGAGATATGCGCACTACGGTACACGAACCAATCCAGTCATATCAATACAAGTACCGCGTACTGCTACACATTGCGCACACACCACCCCGCCCACCGTCCGTGAAGTGTGCACATCGTTTATCAAGGGAAACGAAACGTGGAAGAGGAAGAAGAGAAGGAAAAAAAAAGGAAGTTCATCAGTGCCCCTACGCTCCTCATGACGCCCGCTGCCCGCGTTGTCCGTGCGGCCCTGGTCCTCCTACTCCGACTCCCCCAGACACGTTGGAAAGATACGTTCCCCAATCATTCGCCCTACCCCCCAGTCAAACGCATCCGTCCATCAGCCATCCAAGAACACAAATACCAAGGGGAAAACACCCACCCAAACCCAGTCGGCGCAGACGACCACATCGCGATCGTATCCGGGTCGACGTCCACAATCTCGTTTGTGTTCATCATCCCTGGTTGCATTCTCCCGCCGCCACCGCCATCACCACCCACCGCAGCAGCCGCGTCGATGAACGCCTGCAACTCGTTCGCGGTCCCTCCCGGCCCAGGCCGACTCCCGCCATCATGACCGTGGCCGTGACCGGCAGCCGGGCCCTGCGCAGAAAAACCCGCAAACGGGTCCAAAAACAAGTCGTCGATCGAGTATGCGTCCCCAACCCCAAACGCGTGCACAGGCGATGGCACCGAATGGTGATGGCTCTGAGGTGGCGGTGGCACCGAGGTAGCCGGAGCTGGCTGCGACGTCCCGCCGGGCAACGGCGTGAACCACACATCCGAGGGATGATGGGGATGATGGGGATGGGAATGTGCCGGCCCACCAGATGTCGCCGCTCCATTCATCCCGAAATTTACCTGTCCGTGCAGAGGCAGCCGCCCCAGATCGTTGCTATACACTGGCAGCGCGTACGACTGCGGCGTTGGTGCAGATCGCGACGGTGCAGACTGTGACGGGGACGAAGCCGACGAAGGCGGGCGCGGCGCGGGTTGTTGGTGGTGCTGGCGAGGTTGCTGTTGCTGTTGCTGTTGGGTCGATTGCGACTGTGTCTCGCGCGACGAGATCCGTCGCGTTCCGCTGATCGTCCTAAGTCCACCGTCCTTGTGCCCAGACGCCGGCTGCGCGGCTAGCGTGGGACTACTGTCGGAATCCCTTTCGCGTTTCGTTCCCCCCTGAGGACTAGGCTGAGGAAGAGGAAGATCTCCTACCGAAGCGAGCTCGTAAAGAATGTCCCTAGGCAAAGCGCAGAGTTCGAGTAAGCTACATAATTCGGTTCAGTGAGATCACGAACCCAAGTCTCCCTGCCGTGTGCCACCTACACGTCGAGCATATCAGCCAAAGCGGCGCCCTCGAACGTGATCCTCACCGGTTCTCACATCCCCTCAAGACCGCCATGCACTTGTGCACATCCGCCATCTCCTTGACTGGATCCGTCGAGAGCCCAGACCGCTTCCCACCCCAAATATTCATCAGGAGTACGATGCCAGCCATAAAGGCCTGTATCTGCTAAACGACGTCAAAAAAGTGGGCGCAGCATCGAGCGCGTTCCCGTACTTGTAGAAAAGGCACATAGCCCTTGGTACGTCTCCGGTATATATCGATCACGTGACTGCACGAACGTGCGGCGTTGGTACAAATAGCGAGCGAAGGGAACGAGAGCGGCGACGGCTTCCGAGGCGAAGGTATGAACGGCCTGTGGATGCAAATCTGAACGTGGTAATAGTGCGCGTACAGCGACGTCGACTGCATGAAAAAGGGCGAGTCCGCGGCACGAGTCGGGTCCCAACGGACTGCGTACAACATGTCAGCGAACGAGGCGTCCAAGCGTCAGAAGACGATCGTCGCTCACGGTGATCAGGTACCTCGTCGATCCACTTGTTCAGGGACGAATCGAGTTCGGCCACGATGTGTTGTTCCCACTGTTGCCCAACGAATCCCAACAGGATCTTGGACTTGTTGATCGAGTACTAACACCACGTCCATCAGCACGTGCGGGGAAAAAGGACGTTGGCAGGGAAGAGACAGACGATGGTTCTGTGCGCAAACGAAAGAATGTTGTGGAGCTTGATGAAGCTGATAAAATAGGAGATCATCGAGGGTTTATCCGGCGGCTGCTTAAACGCCTGTTCTGGATCGGGATGCTCCCAGTACTCGTCGTCACAGTCGATAGGAAAGTCGAGGTCAAAGCTGCAAGCGGTGGATCAAACACTACCGACGAAAAAAAACGGAGAGATCGACCTACTCTTCGTCCTGAATAGCACACGGTCGCCCCAAAGACGAACTCATCACGCGATCAAAGACGACAAGGACCCTGCACGGTTCGACCCACG
>JBBPTA010000232.1:5721-21412 GCA_038093915.1 Boletellus aff. emodensis
GCTCGGCCCGGTGCGAGTTGCCATGAAACGTCTTCCTGTCTCGTTTCCATTCAATCACAATTAACGGACTGGCAGCCCGCTCCCCTCCCAACAGGATTTTTGCCGGTCATGCGCTTCCTGGTATCGCTCATAATGTTGTATGGCTCTGGCGGACCCAATGATTGATAGTGGCGAACGTGGTGCACGTACCGTACTGACGCTGGTGACTATAGTGCTACATGTTTTCATCCCGCTTGCTCTGCTCCTGCCGCCACGTCGCTAGGTCAGCCGAGGCATTCTGGTCCGCGACGCGTTCTTCAATTCCTACTTTGGTCCGTCCCGATGCTTTGTCGTCGGCTGCTCCAGAGCCTGCAGTATAGCCAAAGTTGCTTGTGTGGCCGGTTTGGATGGTGTAAAGAAGCTTGTCAGACGGTTTAAATTTGGCACGCGAGTACAAAAACATATCCTAGGGCCTGATCAGGGGTATCGATCTTTTCTGCGAGGTTCTAGGTTCAGTTGGTTGTATCATTCAAATTCGAGTGTAGATCACATGGTGCCCGTGCTCAGGCCTACGACTCGGAGCACGTCCATCGTTTGGATATCGATGGGACACAGGTTACCAGGCACGAGGTGGGAAACAGGCCCAACCAAACAATAATACTTTTCAAAGTGAGTACCACAGTTCTCGACTGGCTCGTCCCACTCTCTTACGAACACAACCTGTGTCAGATTCCACTAAACAAGAACATATGGCAGAATTTCTGAGAATGTCTTTGCTCGGGGAGGAGCTTGTTAAAACGCATTCCATCTCTTCTCTGCGAGATCTTTGCTCCTGTCGACTCGTCAAGCCTTCCGCCCTCTGTGCAAACAATGTCTTTCTAACCAACAGCTCAAAGTTTTTCTTGGATTGTGAGTGTTGCCTAACCTAATCTACGCTACGTGACGCCGTCACGGACTGTCTGCATTGTTTGTTTTCGTACGAATCCTCGTTAGCTCCATGATACTTTGATTTCCCGCCTCGATACCTTGGGCTGTGCTGCGACGTGTATCTACCACTCAGATACGGTTCGTTCATCCCTCATCGGTTCACCGTGTGGAGTTCTTATTTCATAGTGTACGTTCCACGTGCCGCATGCATTGATTCCCTTCCGTCTTCTGTGCCACCCGGATGCAAGCTAACTATGTGCCCGCTGTTTTACAGATCGTCTTGTTGGGGGATGCTGCAGTTTATTCCCGCGTTCAAGCTCGGGCCGCGGTTTATTCTGAGCTCGGGGGAACTTCCCAAAGCCAAAGGACAGAAAGCCGTGCCTATCCAGGGATGGCATGACTCCGACCCGACTCGAGTGGGCACATCGCAGGATCTCTCAGGAACGAACGGAAAGGCACCGGGGGGAGCAGAGAAGACTGGATCGCTCGCAAGTTTTTTGGAAAGGAAAGGAAAAGAAGAAATCGACGAACGACAAGATCGCCCCGCCTTGTCGCGCTTACCTGGGTCCAAAGCCACATACTGCAGTAACACCAAAGCTGTGGATCGGGGCTGTTAACCCCGTTGCTATTGCCTTGCCAGTCACTCAGTTACTGGTGTGCGTCAAGGTTAAAAAGTCGCTGGCACTAAACGAATCCGAATTTTCCTTTGTGCCACTGACTAGTCCATCACCGTCCCGGCGCGGATTCGGTGTACGAGGCAGTGGACGGGCTCCGGCCATATGCAATAAATCTCCCCTTTGCTCGCATACAACAATCAGTTGATGTATTATACATTATGTAGGCAGATATATTACACCTTCGCCGCATTCTATCATGGACAATTCACACAAATACGCACACATGTCCACTCAGTGTTCGTGGTCGCATCAGTACGCTGCCGCCCGCGGGCATACAGGACAAACCAAGCAGACCCACTCGCGTGGCTCAGGCTGCGGCCCGGCAATCATGCAATATGACCGAGGCTGCGCGCATATCTTTCTTCAATCTGTATCTCCTCGCGGCCGCCTTCCCCCATCCCTTGGTTCTCGTTCTGCCGCCCGGCCTCCGCAAACATCATTGCGCTCACGACAGTGGTGTCTCCGGTCACGGTCGCCAAACCGAACGCGGTGTCCATGCCGTCCCCGCCCCCATGTATTCCCCGCGCGTCGCGCGCATACAGCGACCGCAAGCTCAGGATCAGCCGCGGGGCGACCGTGAACGCGGGCACAAATTCGATTGCCAGGATCAGGATTATCCACCCTTGATCCGACGGCAGGGTCGTAGCGAAGCTCAGTATGTTGATGACCGCATACGTCAGAATGCTACGTATATGGTGGTATGATTTTGGCATGTGAGACGGGTAGCACTGACGCGGGAGGAAGGGACGCAACACGTACGCAAAAAAGTAGAAAATGCCCTCTCGTGCGAAGAGACTGAGGTAACGGCTAGGTTGGAATTGCTTCGTGGCCTTGTACATTTGGAGTAACTGCTTGATGAATTTAACAGCGACGAGTAGACACATCAATCCGCCAAGTGTGACCTGGGCAGCGTCTATAGTCACGCCCCAACCAGGGGTGCCAAATTGCGCCACACAAAAAGTAAAGTCGACCACCTGGTCGATAATCTCTGTGTGATAGAAATGCCACCATGTAACGTGCATCAGGTGAAGCTACATGTCACTTGCCTAATGAATTCCCCTGGGTACTGGAGATGATACAGACGACCAAGTACGGGATGACTTCCCCGGCGTAGAGCAAGAGGAGGGGGCCAAGAACGATCTTCGATCGATTGTATAATGCCCACACACGAAGGATCATCACCACTGTACCTTTCAATGTCAGTCATCTCCTAAAAGCGGACTTGAGATCTCACAATCCGCAGCAGCAATAAAAGTCAAAGTAGTCCATGCGCCGAGAATATCAAGTATGTTACCTTGGAAGCATCCTTGATCAGTGCGCACGTTGAAAACACAGAGAAACGGTACTCACAACTGTTAATATAGGATCATGGGCGAAGATGTTGTTGATCAGTGTAAGATGACACGCGAACACATACGTCTATCAACGGTTGAAATTTCGTTAAGCATCTTCGACCAATTGAGTTATACGTGGCATGGGAATTACCTTTGCAGGGCCCGGAAGGAAAGAGCTCCCCACTTTAATCAGACCGGGTCAGCTAGCAAGTTCTAGAAATTCAGGAAGGAAAAAATCGAACGCACGGATGGAAAAAATGCTAGGGAACGAATCAAGAATGAGTCGATTCGCAGTGCAACAAACTGGGACCCACACGATCGTGCACAGCCCGAAGTAACGAACCTGGAGGCCGATCAGCTTAGCGATCAACCATGCCGCTCCACCTCGGAGATACGGAGCGGATACATACGAGAATAAACAATGTGGACACCCACGTCCAGGGCTTGTTCTGTACCCGCGTCAGAACATGCGGCCATCCAGAAAAGAAAAACGCGTCCACTGACCCAAATATACTCTACCTGCAAAATTAAAGTCAGTCAAATTCCTGTGTCATACTTGTGAGCATGAGGCACACCTCGTTCGAAAATGTAAGGACTGAGAATGCAAAAGTTCATCAAATGTGGAAAAAGAACACTAACATTTATCGCTTACTATAGTCATATCCAACTGCAGTAAGCATTACGACTGAGATCGGTATGATCAGTGGACGAGGGCTTGAAACAGAGAGATTGGTGACATACGTGACGTGTAATCATTCAGCTTGAGGCTTAGGACGGCCTGCTGGAGTGCGGAAGCCATGGATTAGAAAGTATGTATTATGTTGGGAGACGGAGACGCGCAAAGGACGAGAGGGAACTTTACAGACCAGCACTACAGGGACTGCACATATAAGCCGTGGAAGTTCAAATTCAGCGGTTGCCGTTCCTGAAAAAGTATGATATAGGGATTACGCCCTTATTTCTAGGACGTGATCGAAATGAAATGTGTAAGCGTTCGATGGTGATTTACTATGTACTCTGGGTAGATGCTTACGTTCCCTAACAAAGAGAGCTGATTGGCGGAGAGTTTATACATCAAGACTTGTAAGGTATATTGTTCGTAACGGGCGTGTTGCGCCACGTCAATCCTCGACGCCAAGCGGTCTGTATTGTCGAGCGTCCACAGGGGCGTGTTAGACGTGGAATCAGAGAACTGGCTTTCGGCTACGCCAAATGAATTCGCCAGTGACCAGCGAGGGACCAGTGCCTAGCTGCAATTATTGGCATGAGAGGGAGCTGTGAGAAGATGATCACTCAGCGGGGCTGTGCTTACATTTGCTAGCGTCAACTTTCTCACACGGTTCCCTTGAACTTCAACACCCTTTGTTCAAGAATCCAACACCGTGACAAACAAGGAAAGTGCATGGTGTTTCTGTAGCCTGTAAGTGCATTCCTTGACGGCTTGGAAAGGCATCCGTGAGCTCTCTAGGGCAGAGGTGTTCCTGTGGCGTACTGCGCCTCGCTCCACATGTCATGACGGAACTAAGTCGACCGGAACAACGCGACGCCGTCTCGGCTATGTGGTAACAGATATTCGTCATTTTTGGCCAGCGTGGCGTCGCTGTATTACTTCTAGGCACTGCCAGCCTGAGGGTCAGCCGCTGCACCACGTATCATGAGACGTGTTCCTCAATGTTAGCCCAGCGCTTCTTGGAGAATTCCCCTGCTCTTGGGACACCCAGCCTGCTGGAGAGACCCTCACGGCCTCAAATTGTTCGTTGGCGTGTCAATGTTTCTTTCAACGATTACTTCAGTGCGCACGACTCAGACAGCGTATCGCGACATATCCAGAAAGGATGCAGAATCCCTCCTGTCTGAGTTTCAAAGTGCTCACACGTTGGCAACATGGATCGCGGGGTCATGACGTAGGTGGTCGACGGCATACACCCCTCTGCCCCATAACATGAGGCAGTAAAAATTAGCACCCACTCATCCTTTTCTAACAACCCCGATGTCTCTCTTAGATCCCAGCAAGCAAGAGCGTATAGAAGAGTTTCTTAGAAAGTCTCTGCTCGGAGACGAGCTTATAAACACACAGTTCCATCTGTTCTCCGCAAGATCCTTGCCATCGGTTCAAGTCACGAAGCCTCGTGTTCTGTGCGCAAACAATGTTCTTCTCGCCAAGAGCTCGAAATACTTTTTGGACCGTGAGTGATTCTGCCACTAAAGAGGCAGAAAATTCATTCAATGGTGTCTAGTGTTGGGTTCGGACATAAACCCGTCTGACCCTTCGATGAGCGACCTCATGGACAGCAATGACGTGCCCAGTAACGTTCCCATTGATGAGTATGGTTATACGAGCGATAGCGACCTGGATGACGAAGAAGAGTCATCGATTTCTGTCGTGGATTCTGAGGGACGGAAGGACCAACTTGCCACGGGATCGATATCCTCTCTCCAAAGTAGCGTGGCGAGCCAACCTAAGGACGACGACGAGTAAGTGCCCAACCCTCCTGTTTACTCTTCCTCTGAGCTACCCGCATGTATGTAGATTGTCCGATGATGGATCAGAGTCTGTGGGATCAGACATGTTCGTCATGAGCCCGGAGCACCCGAGAGCGAACGAGCCATTGCCTATGAGCACGGATGGTACCAGATCAGCAGCGAGCAGCGAGACTGTGATCCGGGAGGCTCAGGGAAACATGACGCTGGTAAAGCCTAGTAGTGCTGCCTTACGTCTGCGGTCCTTGGGAAGTCGCCACGTCCTCGTCAAGGATACCGCGTTCCAAACGTGAGTTCTCTCCAGGTTTCACACGTTAGACTGGATAATCATGGGTCCTTAGATGGTATACCCTCCTGAACTATTTGTACACCGGCAAGTTCAGCTTCTTGCCCCTCAGCTCTGTAGTGCCTAGGGTGAAAGCAGATGTATCTTCAATAAGCTCCTCCGATGACCCAAAGTGTTCTGCGAAGTCAATGTATCGCCTCGCCTGCAAGGTCAGCATTTGCTTAGACATAGATGCCGAAGTTGTAAATAATGAATGGCGCACGCTAGGTTGGACTGGATCGCCTTCGCGATGAAGCTTTGGCTCACATTCGGAGTAACCTTTCAGAAGGCAACATTTTAAGAGAGCTCTCGTGCAGCCTCGTGTCGAGGTGTGTCCCCTTCGATTCACCATCTCCTTGCCTCGTGGGTTGATGTAACCACCTAAAGACATCCGGAAGTGCTGGAGATGGAACTCGATGTACTATATGCCCACATTGCATCGCCGCCCGTCGTTGCAGGCTTCCCTACTTTCGCTCGGCGTATCGCTCTCAGGGAGCTTCCTCACGGTGCAGACATCATTGTCGGAATACATGCGAGGGTATTGAGAGAACGGAAACCCCCCTCGCCGTCGATGTCGCCTGTGGTACCTCCCGATTTGCTACCTCCGGCTGAGTCACCACAGCCGCTTCCTTCTACGGAACTATTTCCCCCTATAGATATGCTTCCTCCTACGGGTCCGCTTCCCCCCATGGATCCGCTTGCTCCTACGGATCCGCTTGCTCCTATGGACCCACTTCCAGAAAAATGCGAGGCACCGCTACCATGGATGGATGGGGTAATCGGGGGTGCGTCGGAGCCGACTTATGTGCACTGCGATCCGCTCGCAGAGAAAGACTGTGATGTCTTCGAACCCTCGATGAGGTTTGACTTGGACGGCGAGACAGATGAAGGGGGGTTTGGATCGACGGGAAAGAGCATGGTGAAGAAGAAAGGAATGAAAAAGAACTTGAAAAAGAGATAAGCTGGCTAAGCAGTCCACTTTGGATTTATAGAAGACATTCGTAGGCTAGATCCTGAATACTGCTATGTAAATTGTAACTTTGCTAACCGATCTATGATAGTTGTCTGATGTGTCTTCAGAGCGGAATTCGATGCCAACCAGCAGGTTAATCCAAGCGTGGCCAAGTCATTTGACCCTAGTCAGCAAGTCCGCCAAACGGGAACAAGCCGCCTCGAGGCCCTGTTGCGCTTCTGGGCATTCCAAAGTCGTATAATCATAGTGCAGGTCGTTGCTCACGATATCCAACGAAAACACTAGGCATCGGACGACCACTTTACCACTGTCAAATCACTTCACAGCAAAAAAAAACCCAGAAAAAAAAACCCGCTACAAATGAAAAACAGACAAGGATAGGCAGCTTGCAAGGTAGTCTTAGACTGTCCATGAATGAAGCGAGTCATAGTACCTCGCGGATCCATATGTCTATTATATGAAGGGGAGGGGTGTGGAATCACTTTCGGATCAACATGAGACCGACCATGACGCTCGCGATCGTCATAGGGGGCGTGAGGACGCAGTAGGACCAAAACACGGTCCGCGAGAGGAGGCGTTCAAAGGGGGAAAATGCGTTTGCATCAGCCTCTGCGTCTGGGTCTGCGTTTACACTGGTGGACGTTTTGGCGCGTTGGGAGATCTGTGCAAGGAGGCCGAACTGGTGAGCGCGTAAAGCACAAGGATATGGACGCAAGAGGTACCTGAGCGAGCGTCAACGCGGGCGGGCTGGCGACCAACAACATGCTTGACACGATGAATATGGGGCTGCGGGCGCGTTCGGCACGTCAGCGGGAACAAGACCAAGGAAGAAGGAATGGCTGAGACTCACTCTTCAAACACATCTCCGCCCCATCCAAACCGTGTGACAAGGACTATTACCGGGGTAACTAAGAGCGGGACGACGACCATCCGTACGAGGACGGTGACGAGGACGGTGAGTGTCTCTCCGGGGGGATTTGCCCCTTGCGCAGCGGAAGCCGTGGCAGTGGGAGGTAGTCGTGCTTCGCACTCATCCCACGATCGTGAACGTGACCGCGTGGGACGTCCGGATCCGCTCTGGGCACTCTCATGCACTGTCTCAGTGTGCGTGGATAACAGACCCGACTCCACACCATCTTGGTTTTCCGGTCCGGTTCCCCTGCTACGCCGCCGAGCCCGTCGAGCGCGGGAACGCGGGTGCACGCGGGCCATGAACACGCCCCCGAGTGCCCCCATCATCGACGAGAGTGACGTCGCGGACGAGTCGCGCGATTGTAGCGTCGCGCGATGCCATGGACGCAGTGCCGTATTCACCTCGGTATGTGCATGGGGGAGGATATTGCGTTCGTCGGGGATGGGCGCGACAGTGCTGCTTCTGCGATGATGGCGTTTCTCGGCGCCCTTTCCTTTGCTCTTGGCATTGGCTTGACGATCAGATCCGCCCTTAACCCCGCCTTCGTCTATGTGTCGGCTTCTAGTCTTTGCTTTCCCTTCTCCGTCCCAAAACCATCCTCCGAGTACGATCAAGGTGAGGGGAATGCTACACCCGCCTGCATTGTCCAACGCCCCCTTGAAGGGGGTCATCTCTTTTGAATTGAGCACCCGCTGAACCGGCGGGACCAACACACAAAACAGGGCAAGCAGAGAAGCAACAAGGGGTGGGGAGAGTGAGGTGACTGTGGAGAAGAGACGTGCGAAGAAAGAAGGACGAGTGTGTCGGTACCATCGCGGTGTAGCGTGGGCATCAGGATCAGAAGAAGACGAAGAACGGGGCGGTGCAGGTGCGGGCGCAGCATCCTCGGCTTCTGTGGAACATCCGGTGTCGCCAAGTTCACATTGGGGAGCAATCGTCTCTTCTGACTCGCCTTCGGTCGTGTCGAGTTCGTCGGAGTCTTCGCTCTCGGACTGATCGCCTAGCGATGTGGGTACAGCGGGGAGGTGCGAGTGTGAGTGACGGTGCAGGAGTGTTCGAGGCTGGGAGGGGCTGAGGTGTATGCGTGTGTGCAAGGTTCGCACGCGCCAGTTTCGATTGTCAGTTTCGCTGAGTTGGGTAGTAGGGGGTGAATCAACAGCGATGTGCACAAGTGGGGGATGTTCCTCAGTGTCATCATAATCGCGGTAGATTGTGGGAGCAGGGGTGTCAGGTGAATCAGGGTTGTCGACCTGCGATAGCATACGGACGCCGTACGACCAACGGAGCTACAAAGGAGATAGTGCGGAATTAGTGTGATGGACTATGGCGTAAGCGAACTTCAAAGATAAGTGACAGACTCACGATCATGCCAAGAGTGCTGAAAACAGAGAGATAGGTAAGTGAGCGACCGAACATGGCGTCGATAGTGTCGTCTGGACCCCACTTGAGAAGGGGAACAGTAGAAGCGAGGGATTGCATGAGTGCGACAGGAAGGGAGTTGGAATTCATGAACATGGCTGCAGCAGTGGCGAAGTTGCTGTGTGGGGTTGGGACAAGGCGTGAGAGGGAAGGAAGAAACATACACTTGGGACCGCTTTAGACGGAATGCCCGGGCGAGACAATGAGCAATGAGTGCAGATAAAGCTGTAATAACAGTAAAGAATATGGGTATGACCCATAGCTGGCGTAGCTTCGCTGTGTTAAGAGAGTAAGCGAGCAAAGCGGTAGGGCAGAACGTAGGCATGCCTGGTGAGAGGAAATATGCGACTTTCGAGAACAGGAGAGCGGGCGTGAAGAGGGCGATATTGAGATGGTTGAGCGTCTGAAAGCGCTGAGAAATGTGTACGGGGAAAAACAGCTCAGGTATACCTTTGAGGTAGGCTTGTCGACGATGCCTTTAAAAGAGAGCGTGAACCCGGCAAGACATAGGAGAAAGACCTCAAAGATCGACTAGAATGTGTGAGCAAGCATATTTGGCAGACGTAGTGAGAAAGATACCTGGAATACGGTGAAGAGGACGCTCTGGATGGGTGTTCCAGTGGACATCACTGAACTTGGAGTGCACTCGAGTTACGAAATGCACCCAAGCACTTAAATAAATTGGATCAATGCAGTTCCCACGTGCTCGCACTACGCTTCTTGGCGCCGCGTTCAATTATGTACACACGTGGTGGCACGATGCACGTGATCACCGCGTCCCGCTCATTCCAACCACGATGCCAGCACGGACGATGACGACCTCCGTCGCGGACGCGCTCCCGAAAATATTCGACCAAGTACAAACGACGTCCGCAAACCACCAGAAAAATGTCGTCGCACTCCACAAAGTGCACATTGACGCCGCCGCATTCACGGAGCCTGTCCACGGTGGAAGGAGTATCAAGCTCACTGGGGAGCGGCTTTTCGAGGAGACCTTCATTGAGCTGCTTTTTCGTGTCATCGCCATCAAAAAGGGCGTCTCCCAGGCGGACAGAGTTATCAAGTTTGTCGGCGCATATATCCTCTATCTAAACACGAAAGGTGCGTAAGCGTGGTCACTGTGGCACGTCCCGTTCTTCATAAGTTCCAGTACAAGAAGTAAAGAAAGAAGATGGGATCGACAGTGACGATGATGACGACGACACCACTACTGCCCGGTTCATCTCCCGCCTCCTCAAGTTTCTCCTGAAAGGATTCGTCGCAAAGGACAAGATTGTTCGATACCGATGTGTGCACATACTCACAGAGATGGTCGCCCATCTTGGCGAAATAGAGTATAGTCCTCTCCGCGCCACTCTCAACTCGTAGTCACCTTGTTTTGCAGCGAGGACGTGTACCATATGCTCAGAGGAGCCCTTATCGACCGCATACACGACAGAGAAACGTTTATCCGCGTTCAAGCAGCGGTTGCACTTTCTAAACTGTGTGGCTCAGAAGAGCCCTCCGATGTCGAAGACGACGAGCAAACCGCCATCGACGTCCTTCTTGACACCCTCAGTCATGATCCTGCCGCGTACGTATGTTCTGTATCATCTACATCTCTCCAATTGAATAAATCAACAGTGAGGTCCGCCGCGCAGCCCTCCTCAATATTCCCATCGCGAAGCATACCCTTCCTGCCATCCTCGCCCGATCACGTGACACAGACACAGTCATCCGTCGTCTTGTGTATTCTGCTGTACTCGAAAAAAGTTGTACGACCCCTGACAGCTCGGACATAGGTCCGCTCCATCCACGCGTACTCACCATCTCCCAGAGGGAGCTCATTATTCGAAACGGACTCGGAGATCGCGAGCCTGTAGTTCGTGCCGCCGCTGGGTCACTCCTTGGTGCTTGGGTTGATGTCGTAAGGGACTCAACTAATCCCGAAGGAGGGGGTGTCATAGAGGATGTACTCGCATTGCTTGGTCTATTTGATCTCCATGAGAATACGGTTGCCGAAGATGCGCTTCTGAGCATATTTGCCACCCGTGTCGATATTTTTGACCAGCTCGAGTTCAAAGGTGTGTGTATATATCTGATGTGGCTGCGAGGCAGTCTTATTGACCCGCGACATGCACAAGATGCTTTTTGGGACACGTTGACCCCCGAGGGGGCATATTTGGCGCGAGTGTACGTGGAACATTGTATTGCCATTAACGACCAGGCAAAGCTGGAGAGTTCTCTCCCCGTCGTAACGCACCTTGCTTTTCGAATTCAAAATGCGTACAACAAATATCGAGAAGACTTTGAGGCTATCTCGGAGGAACGTGCACTTCGCGCGCTTGACGCCAGCCAACGCCCCGATCGCGATACAGACGAACGCCTGGATGATTTGCTCCTGGATGCTGAATTCGTCATTGCCGAGATGCTCAAACTTGCGGTAAACCTCGACTATGCGGACGAGATTGGACGAAGAAAGATGTTCCAGCTCGTGCGGGATATGATCGGGCAAGAGAGCTTGCCCGAGGGGTTGGTAGCTCGGTGTTTGGATGTGTTGCGAATGTTGTCGTCGGGCGAGAGAGATTTGATTCGGGTGGTCGTCGAGGTAGTACACGAATTGAGGGATGAGCGCGAGGGTGAGGACGCGGAGAAAGATAAGGGGGTGGAGGATGATGACGGGAACGAGTGCGGTGCAAGTCCTAGCGCTCCCAAGACTCACAAGGCACCGAAGCCTCCCAAGGAACTCAACCCCGAAGAACAAGCACGGGCAGATGCTCTAGATCTCCGATGTTTGTCCCTCTGCATCGGGATGCTGGAGCGCGTGAACGGAGTACGTCAACTTGTTCACCTTCACAGTTATCACTCAAGGAAGACGCATCTAGACCTTTGAAGAGAACTCGACATTGGAGGGTATATTGGGCGAATTGATCATACCAGCCGTAACGCGAAAGGATCTTGCACTCCGTGAAAAGGGGCTCGTGTGTCTTGGGTTGTGTTGTCTCATTGCACGCGTAAGCCTTCCCGTACCACTTCGTTGGCCATGGAATTGAACATGGTATATAGCGGATGGCTCTTAGCTCCTTCCAGCTATTCGTCTCTCAAGTTCAATCCTCGCCCGAAGTGCTTAAGACTCGCGTATTACAAATCATATTTGACATACTAATGGTGCATGAAGCGGATTTCATAAGCAGGGGCGGAGCAGGGGTATGTTCTGCTCGTTTATTCTCATTTCTAATTCATTGCCATCGACGTTGGTCAGAGCGAACGCATCGTTGAGTTTTTGCTACACGTCCTTAACGGAGAGGATTCGGAAACGGTCCAAGCGTTGCTGTGTGTTGGCCTTTCAAAGCTTGTTCTGGCAGGGATAATTTCGGACGAGCGGGTATGTTCTCACATCCCCTTTAAGATCTCTGACGACATGTGCACGATACCAGGTCTTGAAGAGTCTCGTGGTGGCCTATCTCTCACCGGACACCGCCGAAAATCAAGAACTGAGGCAATGTATGGCATATTTCTTTCCCATATACTGTTATTCGTCGAGCGCGAACCAGAAGAGAATGCGTCAGGTGCCGTTGACTGCCTTTATCCCTGATGCTGACTGCTGAGGTTTCCGCACGTGGATAGATCTCAGTGCCCATATTCGAGCAGCTCGCGGTGGCCACGCACGACTTGGACGACGATCAAGAAATGGTTTCGCCTGCTCAGATCATAGGGATGTTTGTCGACTGGACCGATCCACAAAAAGCCATGTGAGTTATCTGACTGCGCGGGTCGGGGTAGCGTGTATGACATGGCGTGGATAGCGAAGTGCAGGGTCAAGCAATCGACGACGGGGTGCATCTTGACCTGGCAGAGGATATTCTGAAGGTGTTGTTCAGGGATGACATGGAAAGTACGTCGCACTGCGTCTTTCTTTTCGTTCAGACAATGACCGCGGTGACGTAGAGGAGGATAAGAAGGTGCTATGTCAAGTCTTGGGACGGCTACACCTCCCCGAGACGGTTGACGACGACAAGATTCGAACGTTAAAGTTGTTGGTGCACACTCTCTTCGCAGTATGCCCTCGTTCTCATTCTCTGGATCCATCCTGATGGACATGTCCGCTTTCTAGCGCCGGCCCATCCGAGATATCGCCGCGCGCAACGCACTCACGAAATTCGACGCGGCGATCAGCAAGAAATACGCAGAGAAACTGTCCAACTTTAGTGAGGAGGAATATCGACAGCTCGGGCAGCTTGAGGCGTTGTTCGAGTTTTTGGACAGCATCATACCATTAGACGATGGGGAGGAGGTAGAGATACCGAGGATGAGAGGACGGAAACGGTGCGTGGCCTCGAGAAGTGTTGCAGGCAAGGATTGACTGGAGATGTGGGCGTAGGCGATCGGAGAGCGCGGCAACCGAAGCAACGGTGAGTAATAGTGCGGCGGAGGATACGAGCGTTGGATCTGGGGCGTCAGAGGCAAAGACGTCCAAGGGAAAGGGCACGCAGAAGCACAGCAAGTACGTGTTTTGCTTCCATGGGTTACTGAAGGGTAACCGATGTGCCCAGACGGCGGAGGATATCGGGGTCGGACGACGACGAGGAGTTGCCCGAGGGGTATGTGTCCCCTCCACCCACCAGGATGCTCCCCAAGAGGGCTGCGTAAGTACTTTCATTCACTCGTATTTCGTCTTCTTTCTTTTGTAGCCGGACTGACTCAGGGAGAATATTTGTAGCTCGGTAAAAAAGGCAGTACCTGTGCAGAGGATTACCGATGATGAGGAAAGCGATGATGATGATGAGGAAGACGAAGAAGCGACGCCTGCACCAAAACAGGGGGCTGCCGCGAAGCGCGCGAGGTTCGTCTTACCTACTATTTCTATTCGATTTGATCTGACGATGGGACAGCATACCTGAACCGAAGCCTGCGTCAGCGGTGGGAAACACGACGTTGGATTCGATCATGGATTCAGAAGAGGAAGAAGAAGAAGAGGTGCTCTCGATGGTGGTGAAAAGGAAATAAACGTCGTTGAAGGTAGTTGGGGGATCTTGAATTTTGTATGCCTCGTCCATTATGTAATTTTTTAAATCGTGCTTGGATTTGTCATTTTATTTCTTTGATGCGCATTTTTCGCTTGTGCCTTATCGTCGTGTACGAGTATGTTCTTCTCTATCTTTATGGATGTAAAACTCGAGGCAAATATTTGGCCTCACTGGCAGTGACTCTGAATTCACGTCACGGTTGTCTCACGGATCTTGCTTGTCTTCAGTGCTTCCAGACTTACGAAACTTACTCCAAAGTTGATATACAGATCCCAGGAGCGCTGGACAGTTGGACGCAACACAGTGGGATTCCTCGTCATGGAGCAGCCGTCTCTTGCCGCACTCATCAATATTGCACAAGTTTCGCAGGAACTCAGGGTCGCGCTCACGGATGCCAACGTGAGGGAAGTCACTGGGCATGAGATCTCTCGTGCTCTGTTTTGGACGGACAGGATTACGACCTCGTCTCGCGAAATCCTCAAGATCCTTGGTCGATGTATGATCGACGCGACTGCACCCGACGAGTACCTCCAAGATTGGATCTCTGCCAACGGGCCGGTCATGTGCTTGCTCGCGTTGAACGAAATGAAGCAAAGGATCAAGACCGATCGTCTTGCGAGGCAAACACGCTTCGGCTTCATATTACCTTTGATCCTGCCCCGCGACTGCGCGAGGGGATCCGTGAGGCTATCAGGGTCTTCGACAACCACCGGAACCACTTTGATTGCCTGCTCACGTCGGGCGCCTGGTGAGTTCCAGGCTTTTCATACAGAGGATTTGTGTTTGATCTGAACGCTGCAGTCAGGTACCACGGCAGGGATCTGCTACACCAGGCGACGGTTGCGACGGTCTCAGCCCATCCGCGAGTACTTCTAGCTCGATAAACACGCCCGAGAAACTGGGCCGGATTCCGCGGCAACCAACAGCAAACACGGCAAGATCGGTGATGATATTTCACTGTTCGATAAACAGCCAGGCAATTTTCGTTTCTTACTCGATCAGGTGTTCCACACGCAATGCCAGTGAAGTCGTCTCTAATTACATTACTCTGGAAGGAGTGGCAAAGATCCTGAGCAACTACGGCTGCCCGCCATCGACGAAGATCTCCTTACTCTACCCGAACTCAAGCCTTATGGGGAACTCGAATGTAAGTCGTAAACTTGATGCCAACTTATCTCGCAATCATCTCTCATTCAAGTACTCATAACGGAGAACAATATATCGGGAACCAATACCGTAGTCGAATGAATTCATTGGTCAGACAATCAAGGTGCTCTATGTTTTTTTCTCACGAAAATCCGCTTCGAAACAGATATTGAAGTCAACCTGCGCCAACTTCGCAGTCTCTTTCAAGTCCAGGGCATCTCTTCCACACTCGAGATCACTGACTCGGTAATTCGAAGACTGAAATTCTCCGCTCCGGGCACCCGTCCCGCCGAGTGGCCTGCACGACTTTGAATACTAATAGTAACTTGAGAGCGGTGGCGCTAAAATTAGCTGACACCCAACACAGCCACCAACGGAACCTGGCAACGATCTGATCGATGGTCGATATGGCTGCCAGTGGTCTTACAAGGTCAGTCCATTTGATGTAACGGAATCGCCGTCGTGGGCTATGAGATCGTACTGCGGAACGGCAAGTGACATTTTCTACCCG
>JBBPTA010000234.1:0-21294 GCA_038093915.1 Boletellus aff. emodensis
AGGTAGCCAAGAGTGTGTACTCCTATTTGTCTCACCAAAGCTAAGTACAATTCCCACGGGTGTTTGCAGTGTGCTTTGTGCACTGCATTGGGGTTAGGCATTGGAACAGTTTTGGGAGTCACTGTATTATCCAGAAGTAGAGCTGCAGTGAAGTGAACAGTGAACAGGCCCCTTCAGTACCTTCCCCACACATTGCAATGACCCATGCCATAGACAAGAGATTCTCTTCAATGATTTTCTGAAACTGTTCACTGACCTCCATGATGACAGGGGGCATTACTGTTCCAACTCAATACTAGAAACTGATGCATCCTGCTTCATAAACACCTGGATCAAGAAACTCCTGTTACATAATAGCACCCCTCACCCTGCATTCTGACTTGCTCTGACTAGTACTGTCAGAGCTCAGCTGAATGGATGGTTGGTACACAGTAAAATTAAACTCCAAGAAAATATTCAAACTCTAAGATCACCCCTCCCTATTGCAGCTACAACCATTTTTGGATTTACACCCCCTACCATGTGACATTGTGTGACACAATATCCAAATTCAGACATATAGTAAGATCTAGCTAATTACATGTGTCTGTAGGGAGTGGGAGGTGTGATGCGACTACACTAGTTAGATAACTGTAGAGCATGCAAGACAGGTGTGAATGTGCAGGAGGTGGCAGTATAGTCAAATGGCCATACTTGTGTGATAGCACATAGGTGGCATGGTGATACAGCCATGCTGGTATAATTGAGGTTGTGTGGTTGCATGGCATGGGTGAGTTGGGTGACAGGCCCAGGCATTGTGGCAACAAGGAAGGAGATAGTGCAGGCAACTGAGCTGGGTGAAACTGCCTGGATGGACAGGGCTGTGTGGGGGCACATCATCATCCAGTCAAGCTGGACAAGCACTCGGAGTGTGCATGAAATGGTGGTGGCCAGGTCTGGGTCATTCATCTTGATGACAGATGTGTTGAGACACTGCATAAAGTCAAGGTGTGCTCAGAGTGCACATGAAATGGTGTGCAGCCAGGTCCAGGTCATTTGTCTTGATGACAGGCATGTCAAAGATGCCACATAAAGTCAAGGAGAGCTTGGGGTGCATGTGAAACAGTGGCAGCCAGGTCTGGGTCATTCATCTTGGTGACAGGCATGTTGAGAGGCCACCTAGGGTTGAGGGTGCACTGTATGGGCTGTGAGTAGGTGTTACAATTTTTTCTCTTCACTCTAATGTTCTCGTCCTTTCTTCCCTTCACCCCATATGCACTCCTGTCTTTGGCCTATTCACTTACACTTACAATCACATCCTTATTATTGTGAGTGATCTCCATGTGGCCATCACACCACTTTAGCTGTTCCTTTGTTCCTCTTTTGTCTCACCCTTTGTTCCACTTATGGACAGTCTTCTCCACAGTCATGTTTCTTACCACAGCTTCATATCCCCTTGATTCCTTGACGTTCCATAGTATTCTATGCTTACATGTCCCATACTATATATACCAACTGCCCTGTACTTGTACTCTATTCTTGTTCTGCACAATTTAACATCATCTCGAGTCACTCAGAATCCCTTCATCCTTCATCCATCTCTCCAATGTCCTCAGTCCTCAGTCCATCCTCCCAGATGTATAGTCATAGTCCATCCAACTGGATGTATAGTCTCTGAGTCCCCCTCTGTCCCCTCCAAGCTGAGCCATACCTCTTCATGAGTGTCCTGCTTATTGGGTAAGTCCCTAGTCCCCTCACTCAAGGCATGTTCTGTGTAACAGTAGGTGGCCACCCCTAGGTGTTTGAATGATGCACTGGTATTAGAGTGAGACAGGACAAGCATGCCATGGCATGTACTAGATCAGTGGGGGTGGTGGTGAAGAGTGGTAGTAGCAGTGCAAACCTTACACAGCCCTTGCTCCCAGTATGCCCTGACAGTTGCAGTGGCAAGCACTCTTACTGGACATCCAAGCAACTTTACAAAGAGCTAAACAGCTCCAAGAGACTGACCTTAGACAACAGCAGCTTGATTATGAGGAGTCCATCATCTCATCTAATCAACTGATTTCTTCTTTGATGATGGCCTCCTTGGCTTTATCATCTCACCCATCTCACCCATCTCACCTGAGCTTTTTATCCCAGAGTTCATCTTTGATTCTGATTTCAGCTCTGATTCTGATTCTAACTCTGACTCTATCTACAATAGTGATCCAGTCAGTTGTTATGATCAGTACCTTGATGCTATTGCTGCCTTGGAGGAAGAGGTGTTACAGGCTCATGTTCTTTATAAACCTTCAGTCCCCCTATTCTGTGCACCACAAATTCATTTTCTTTTGCAGTGTGAGGATTATCCAGGAGTCTTTCAAAAGAAATTTCAGGTTGATCATCAAATCTTTGATGATATCCTAGATCATATTATTAGACATCCAATCTTTCATAGCCAATCTCCCACCAATCCCCGGCTTCCAATTGCTGTTCAGCTTGCAATTTTCCTAAACCATGCTGGCCATTATGGGAATGCAATTTCTATCTTTGATATTGCACAATGGACAGGAGTAAGTGAGGGGTCAGTAGTGAACTGCACCAATCATGGCAACTCTTTTGGACCTTCATGATGAATTCACCCCATTTCCTGGTCCAGACTTCAATAATTGAAGGAATGCCAAGACATATGCTAGTAGTGTCACATGTCAACAATGGCAAGGTGGTTGGTTGGCTACAGATGGATCATCCATTCCTCTCTTCCAAAAGCCTGGATTTTATGGAGAAACATTTTATGATAGGAAATCAGGATATTCCTTGAATTGTCAAGTGGGTATTTGTTATATTTGTACTATAATCTAAAGTAGTAAAACTCTAGCTGGTCATTATACCTCACAATCTACAGATTGTAGACTATGGACTTGGACAACCTGGTAGTGCACATGATGCATTTGCTTTTAAAGGAACTTGCATTTACAACCAACACAATACACTTCTGGCTGATGAAGAATGGATATGGAGTGATAGTGCATATCCTCTTGCACCATGGCTTATTCCTCCCCTTAAAAAACCAAGAAATCAAGCATTAACTCATGAACAAAGGACCTTCAATTATTTCTTATCAAAGGTTATGTTTTTACATTAATTATTTTTTTATCAATGAATTTAGGTTTGGGTTTGGGTTGAACATGCTTTTGGTGCACTCAAGGGTCGATTTCAATCACTTCAAGAGCTACGAATAAACATCCAATCCCAAAAAGATCTTGATTGTGCTACCAGCTGGATATTTTGCTGCATCATCATCCATAATATGATTATTCAGTTTGAAGAACAGAGATATGGGCCAAAGTCAGCACAAAGAATTGCTTCAGAGACATGGACAAGAGAGGAGGGAGGTTCAATGGATGGTGAAGATGAGGGTGTTGGAGTGGATATTAATGATGGCAGGCCAGGCCATGCATTTCAGACAAGGCTAATGGAGCAATTGCTTCATAGTGGAAATATACAACAGCAGTGACGAAGGTAAAAAAACATAAGATTGTATGTATCTATATACTAGGATTGATGCCTTTTAAAAGTAGCTGCATCCAGAACACTTCAGCTTCAACCTGTGTTGCCTTTGTCTCTTCAGCAGCAGTACAAGCACACACCTCCTCCAATCAGATATCTGCCTCCTTGTTTTGCAATGAACACATGTAATACCTGTGCATTTGCATTTACAAACTGCATTTTTTCATGCTCAAACTGTAGCTCTTTCTCCCATGTCAAATGCTGCATATTTGTTATGCTTGGCTTGGGTAGGGACGAGTGTAGACCTAGTGGATGAGGGTTGCTCCTGGTGAGGCAAGGAGAACATTATCCTAAGGGTCTTCCTTAGGAGACAAGGACACAATGGCCAAGGGTCTCCCTGTGGTGACGAGGGTACTGCTGGTCTAGGGGTGCTAGCCGGTGGACAAAGGAGCTCAAGGCTTGGGAGTGAGGAGTGAACAAGGTAGTTGCCAGGTAAGTCTAGCTTAGGGTACATGGCTAGACGACTGGGGTTTATATACCTGTCTGTGATGCGCATAGACCAGCTACCATATAAGGAGAACAATGGAACAGAAGATAAGAAGTCTGAGTTGAATCGGATGGAGGCATAAGCCAGAATGACCAATAGGCCGAAAGGAGTAAAGGAAGTCTGAGATGGATCGGACTATGAGTCAAGAGTAATGACAAAAGATCCAATGGGTCAGATCATGAAGTAAACATGAATGACAAGTGATCCGACAAGTTGGATCATGGAGTAGGTGAAGAAAGGTAAGTAAGGGGAAAGAAAAGGGGTGAATCGTAACAATATTCAATGCCAGTTGATGATTTCTTTCCATTGTCTGAGTTAAGTCACAGTTGGGTGTAGACTGGGGGCTTGCACTCAACTCAGCTGTCATTTGTGACATTGTTTCATCAAGGTCAAGGCAAATTTGCCTACCCTTGCTCCCACCTGATGATTGAGAGCAGTTGGAGGAGGGAGCAAGTGGACGTGATGGTGATACATGGTTTTGTACATGGGCTGAAGATACATGAGAACTAGAAGGACTATTCAGTGTAGTTGGATTGGAGGACAGGAATACAACTCTGGCCTTTCTGGCCATGAGTTGAAAACCAGCTTCACAAGAATGGTAGTTGGTGGTGATATTGATGCCATCATCATCCACAGTCTCTCCCACATCATCATCAACAAGTGTCAGAGCCTAAGGAAAGATTAGCTACATCCTACATAAGTACATTAGTAAACTTACTCAGTGCTTTCCCTTTCAAGCGGCACTAGCAGTCATATCCTGAGTCTGTTTTCCACCAGGCTCAAACTAGCCATCTATTTCCTAGTCAAGTACATCCATCTCAACATCAACATCAATGTCTAGGTCCATATCATCTATGAAAATTGATTGCTGGGGTGCTATAGCCGCAGGTGTGAGTCCAGGAGTAGTGGTGGTAGTGATAGTGGCTGCTAGAGCAGGTGTAGACAAGCTTGAGTCATGTGAAGTAGTGGAAATGGCAATGGCTGCACTAGTCATCATTGGTACACATGTTGCATTGGGAGCAGACTTGGTGGGTGCCTTATGACATGTAGACACATTCTTCAGAAACTCAAAACCCCAGGCTTGTCTAGGTTCAGAGTTGGTGATTTTTGCAGTGAAATTGGAAATACCATTCCAGACAGAATGCAAGTTGTCATACCAGGGGAATTTTTCATGTACCTCCACATGAAGGTTTGAATTGGTGGCACCAGGCCTGACACCCTGACCAGTTCTGTGGAGTTTATCATATGTGACAATGAAGGATCTCCAAAAGCTACAAAGAATTAATAATAAAAATGGACAACAAAGACAACACATACTAAGTGATTCAATTGTAAACAGACAAGCCAAGTTTCTTCCTCTTCTTATCAGAAAAGGTTGCCCACAGTGTCTTCTGATCACCACCAAAGATCTCGGCTGCAATGTTGTGGTAGATTGACTGCTTGTCCCTGCCTGAGGCTTTCTCTGTGCTCCCTTCAACAACATCAGTACATCCTGTCTTATTCTTGGAGAACAAAACATGGCAATCAGCTGGGTAGGACTTAAGGTAATTGATGAGGACATCAGTTTGCTCCTTCAACCAGTGAATTATGCACTTGTCAGCACTGGCGCTCACATCAGAAGGAGGTGGGGTGACCTGTTGGCTTTGAGGATGAGTTCCAGCTTGACTGTGGCCCTGGCTAGTTGGATTTGCAGGAAGGTTCATCATATGCTTAGAGGGAGCGTGTTGAACAGCTACTCCACTTAATCTCAGCTGGCTGCTGTCAGAGCCTGTCAGAGCCCATGCTGACTCAAGCGTGAATACATCTAATTGCTCACACTGTCCAGACTGGATGGGTTCTGACACATTTCCTCCCCTTGATCTCCCCCACAATGTAGACAGACAAACCCTTTGACGGACCACCGGCACCAATGCCTGCAATACTAAGTCACTCCTAAACAACCTCTTTGAGATGTACAAAACCAGCAGGCACACCTGGGGCCAGAGCCTCCTGGGGAGTAGCAGGAGCAACCAATCTTGCAACCACCACCCAGGGTTTCAGAGGCCCCCAAGTTGTGTCAGTCAAAGCTTCCAAGAACACCAAAGCTGACCAACATCCTTCACTTGTGGATATTCTACAGGCATACACGTTCTTGGGACACATCAGGGATGTAGGCTGACTAGACAGGCTTGTCAATGTGCTCTTCAGACTCTTTTGAAGCATCAAATGCCACCCCTACTGGCTGGTTATGAGATATGGCGAATGCATACTACTCCCCCAGGCTCCTGTGAGAAATGTATGACACCCATACATAGCTGCCACCATCCACCATTGCTTATGCACATGTTGTACCCACCTCACTCTTCACAGTTCACCTGCACCCATTCCATCAATTCCAATGACCCCCAAGTCTCTTGAGCTCTCAATCAACCTACTTGATCACTCATACCATCTCAGCTGGTCTTCTCCCCTTCCAAACTCACATCTGATCCTGTTCTCTTACATCCACCTACCCTTCCCTTGGGTATAGACCTCATCCTTGCCAGTCATGCCATCCTCTTCACTACCCCACTCCTACTCAATCCCAAAATTATCCATCCTATCATCACTATTGTACTTCATCTCCTTCACAATGATACATGTAGCATTGCACCCTCATCAAACCTGCACGTACAAATGAATCTTTTGGGACCAAGGTAGTGGCCTTCACATCAGCTGTAAGACAATCAGTTGATCATGATGTACAATCTGGGGTGTCAGATTGTTGGATATGAGCCCACATAACTGTCAAAACTAAGATAAGGGCAGTGTAGCCCACTCAGTTGCTGCCCAGAATGTAGGAGAACAACTGAGGGAGAAGGAAGAGAAGAGGGCATCTTATATATCATGGACAGAGGTGTGCTCATAATTCTGCATCTCCGATAGTAACTCCAATCAGGGGTTCCATACCCCTGAGTGTGTGAGGCATTGGATGTAAGTAAAGCATCAGGTGAGATGAAGCATCAGAATGCAAAGAGAACTATAGGGACCTGCCTAGAGAAGGTTAAAGTAGGTACATACACCAATCCCTCTGTTTTGTAGCACTAAGTGTGTGTCATGCTGCCACATGCAACTCCAGCTCTGATGTTTCCTCTGGGTCGGGTCACAGGTGGAGTGGACTGGAGTTGGATCAGATCAGAGGTGAACAGACTGGACTAAGGGCAGGACCCTAGTCGGAGGTGTGGACTTTGACAGTAACCCCTGTGAAATGGTCTAAAATAGAAGGCTCTCATATAGTCTTGGCTCCCCAGGGGAAACAATGCAGTGGAGGTTGCTCCAAATTCCTACATTTCCAAGACTGTTGAGGACGTATTGCAGCAGCTTGCCCTAGTGTAAGGCTTTCTTATAAAGACCAACTGACTTATATGCAGGTTGTTGTCTTTTCCCTTTTGTTCTGCATTGTTTTTCCCCTGCTGTTCATGGCAGTGAAGCACCTGGCCACTCAAGTGTCTACCTGCTTTGCAAGCACTTTGGATGTACTAGTATCTGTTGAAAATACTTATCTTATCACTGGAGATCATCTTATCTTTATCTTATCCTTCATCTTATCATTTACTGATGATCTCCATGACACATGATCTATGACATATGCTACTCATGTTTCAGCATAGGCTAGAACCTTCTATCGTTTCAGATATATTACAAGGTCTAGACCATTACATCAACAGGTGAAACACCTTCTTTGATTCTGTGTTTCACCTTATTGTTCCATCATTATGGAACTTCCTTGACACATGTTTCACATGTGTTTCACCTACTGTTTCAGATGCTTCCATCTGTTTCACTGTAGTGTTTCATATTTAAGTCTGAGCTTGAACCTTGTAGCCAGACACTATTTGTTATGCTTGGCCTGGGTAGGGACGAGTGTAGACCTAGCGGATGAAGGTTGCTCCTGTTGAGACAAGGGGCACATTATCCTAAGGGTCTTCCTTAGGAGACAAGGGTACTGCCGGTCTAGGAGTGCTAGCCAGTGGACAAAGGAGCTCAAGGCTTGGGAGTGAGAAGTGAACAAGGTAGTTGCCAGGTAAGTCTAGCTTAGGGTACATGGCTAGATGACTGGGGTTTATATACCTGTCTGTGATGTGCATAGACCAGCTACCATATAAGGAGAACAATAGGAAAGAAGATAAGAAGTCCGAGTTGAATCGGATGGAGGCATAAGCCAGAATGACCAATAGGCCGAAAGGAGTAAAGGAAGTCCGAGATGGATCAGACTCTGAGTAAAGGAGAATGACAAAGGATCCGATGGGTTGGATTGTGAAGTAAACATTAATGACAAATGATCTGGCAGACTGGATCATGGGGTAAGCATAAAAAGGTAAGCAAGAAGAAAAGAAAAGGGGTGAATCATAACATTATCCCTGCAGTACATTCAAAGTTACCAACTAGAAATCATGAGTAAAAGGTTCTGGTGATCTGGTGACATTGGCGTAACTGCTGTCATCCAATTCATCATTGCTGTCATAGTCCGGGAGATCAGGGGGGGGTGTGCTGATGGCAGAGGGGGGTTCTCTGATGGTGAAGGCAATGGGTACCTCCTCGCCAGCACTGTTATATGCGGGCCTGTGGAGGGAAATGGTCATTTGGTCGTGTTCACGGAGGAAGTGGAGAGCTCGTCCGAGTGTGTGGAAGTCCGTGGATAGAGGTGGGCCATCAATGGCCTCTTGGATGTTCAGGAGGAAGTGGAGTGTGGTGAACTCTGGAAGTCCTACTGGACAGGCATCTTCGGTTGGGATGAATCCAAGCACTTCCATAAGGGTATGGTGAGGGCCCATGGGGTTGTAGATTAGGAGTTCTGGAAGGTCCAGTGTGAATAATTTGACAACGGTGGGATGTGAGTTAAGTTCAACCCTGGGGGAGAACCCATCATGATGGGGCATGGGTGTCCAAAGACTGGGAGTGGACGGGGACATGGACCAATCAGCGAAAGCAGGGGGGCAAGGGGAAGTGCCTTTTGAGGCATACAGGGTTCTGGGGCAGTGGTATGGATGAGGGTGGGGGGAAGGTGTACTTCTATGAGAAGAACCGGGGGAGGACGGCAGTAGCAGGGAGTGAGTTGGTCCCATGCAATTGGTGATAGTATGGCCTGGGGTGGAGATGGAGCATCCGGGGCACATGTACCTTTGGCAGTACAGCTTGTTATGACTAAGGCAGTGGCAGTGTAAACATGCCTGCCAGTATTGAAGGTGAGACTTGGGAATGGGTTCATTGTCCTGGGTGGTTGCTACCTCAACAGTGGGGGCAGGGGGCATGGCATCGTTTATGGTCAGGTTGGTGGGGAGGGTGGGAGATTCATTTCCAAATTCTCGGAGTACATTATTGATTTGGTTGATTGCGTTACCCAATCCTAGTTGGGTGAGAGTGGCAAGGAGGGCGGTGTGAAGTCAGAGATCGGAGCATTGGAGGATAGTAAAAAGAAGACGTATGTGGTTGTTCATAGGAATGTGGTCAGTGAGACCAATGATGGCATTGCACATGGCCATGTGGTGGGTATAGACATCCCACAAGTAACTGAGTGGGGAGACGGGGGCAATGGCATGGTTGAGGGTGGTGATGAGACGGGAGTTGAGCAGGGTGGTGTCAAGGAGAGAGTTGGCGACAGGGGATGGGGTGTAGACAGTTTGTCCGTTCATGACGAAGGGGAGCGCGGTGGTGGGGATCTGGGAGGCGTCCATGACAGTGGTGGTGGTAGTTGAGGTCGAAGGGAGTTAAAGACAGAAGACAGAAGGGTGACCCTTCTTATACTCGAGGAGTGCAGTCTTTGAATGTTTCAAATTCCACTCTGGCTCCCAAGAGCCTTCTTTGGGGGTATAACCCTTCCACCAGACCAGGAATTGCCAGTTGGCCGCAGGTCCACAGTGACATAGGAGGCATTCCACTTTGTATTCTTCTTCACCTGCAACAAGGTCCAGGGGTGGCTTTGGGAAGTTCTTCCCATGCACATCGTTTTCACAATAGGGTGATAAGAGAGAAGTGTGGAACGTGTTATGAATCTTCCAAGTCTTTGGAAGGTGGAGTTTGTATGTGATAGGGGATAATATGTGCATGATGATGAATGGTCCTTCTCACTTGGGAGCAAGCTTCAGGGAGGCAATGTGATGTTTCAGGTTTTTGGCTTCTAGCCAAACTTTGTCTCCTCTGGTGAATGGTTTGAAGCCCTTGGAGGAACAGGACTTCATCACTTGTTGGGCGAGGGCATGGGCAGTGAGGGCTTCTTCTTGGGCAGCAGTCAGAAGTTGAAGACGTGCTTCTACTGTGGGAATGGAAGTCGCAGAGATGACTGTGGGAAGGGGTCAGGGTTTGAATCCCATCATGAGGAAGAATGGGAACTTCCTGGTGACGGAGTGAGGGCAGTGGTTGTGAGTGAATTCAGTGTGGGAGATCATTTCAGACCATGAGGATAGGTTCTCTTGGCAAAAGATCTGAAGGTACGTCTCAACTTCTTGGTTGACATGTTCTGTTTCTCTGTTGGACTGAGGGTGATATGTGGTGGAAAGGGAGAGGGAGTATCCAAGGAGGTTTCCAAGCTCCTTGCGAAGACAGATGTGAATTGGGTGTAGACTTTGTGAAGAAAGAGGGTAGCAATTCCCTCCACGGTAATGGTTTGCTTGGTGGGGCAGAGAATTACCCCCTTAGTAAGTCCATGGTTGACCACGACCAGGAGAGCATCAAAACCAGAGGAGGTGGGGAGACTGGTGATAAGGTCACATGAGACCTGCTGGAAGGGGTGGGTGCAGTGGGACGGGATAGGGACAAGGGGGGGTGTCGTGGGGTGGGTGTTAACTTTGTTTTGCTGGCACGTGGTGCAGTCTTCAACATACTGTTGGACGAATTGGATGAGGTCTGGCCACCAGAACTCAGCAGCAATGAGTTGGCATGTTTTCAAATAACCGGGGTGGCCAGTGGAGGTGTGGTCATGTGACCAGGAGATGACAGTGCGGCAGAGGTCAGAGTCAGGAGGAATGTAGACACGTCCTTGATAGGTGAGGATGCCAGCATTGTAATGCCAGTCGGAGAGGTGGGAGTGGAACTTGAGGGGTACTTCCCCATCAAGAGCACGGATGGCATTGAGGACCAAAGGGTCCAAGGAGGAAGAAGCGGCGAGCTTCTGTGACAGTTCGGTGTCAATTAAATTGACAAACATAGATTGTGGGAGGAGGGTGGCATCTGTGTTGTTGGAATCATTATCAGGGATAAGATCTGGGCAGTGAAAGAGGGTGTCAGGGGCGGAGAGGAGTTTGCCAGGAACATGGATCATTTTGAGATCAAAGTTCACAAGATCAAGCAACCAACAGGCTTGGTGTTGGTTAAGCTTCTGGGGCTGACAGAAATACATCAGGTTCTTGTGATCAGTGAAGACCTGGACAGGGAAGGGAGATCCATGGAGATAGTGTCTCCATGCTTTGAGTCCATGGATGAATGTGAGGAGTTCATGGTCATAGATGTCATAGTTCTGCTCAGCGGGGGAGAATGATTGGGAGAGGTAGGAGCAGGGATGCCAATCCCCATTTGTGTTGGTTTGAAGGAGGATGCCACCCATGGTATGTTTTGAAGTGTCGGTGGCAATGGCAAAGGGGCAGCTGTGGTCGGGAAGGTGAAGCATCGGCTTCAAGAGGAATACCTGTTTAAGGGTGTCAAAGGCATCCTGGCACTGGGAGGTCCAGTTCCAGGCCAAGCTCTTCTTGGTCATGTTGATGAGGGGGCGGGTGATGACAGAGTAATCAGGGATAAACCTCTGATAGAAATTGGTGAAGCCTAAGAAGGAGCAAACATCCTTCAGCTTCTGGGGGATGGGCCAGTCTGCGATACCGGTGAGTTTCACAGGGTCCATGGCCAATTTGCCAGGTTTGACAATCATGCCGAGGTACTCCACAGAGTCTGTGGTGAATTTGCACTTGGAGATCTTCAGATGAAGATCGAGTTCTTGCATATGGCTGAGAACATGTTTGGTGTGTTCCTCATGGGTCTTGGCATCAGGGGAGAAGATAAGGAGGTCGTCCATATAGATGATGAGCCATCCTTCTGTGATCATGTCTCTGAAAGAGTCATTCATGAAACACTGGAACGTGGTGGGGGAGTTTGTGAGTCCGAAGAACATCACAGTTGGCTCATAGAGGCCCTTATGCATGATGAAAGCAGCCTTCCATCAGTTGTCATCCTTGATTCGGACGTTGTTGTAACCCCATTGGACGTCAAACTTCGTGAAGAGGTTTGCTCCTTGGAGTTTGTTGATGAGGTCAGAGATGAGGGGGAGAGGGTAGGCATCATGAATGGTGTGTTCATTGAGGTAACGGTAGTCTTGGCAGGGGCAAAGACCTCCATCCTTCTTTTTCATGAAGAAGAAGGGGGATGCTTGGAGGGAATTCAAAGGACAGATCTTTCCAGCTTTGAGGTTCTCTTCGAGGAAGTCCTCAGCAGCTCTTTTTTCCTCAGGGGTCAGAGGATAAAGTTTTCCCACTTTGGGAACAAAGGATTTGTTGAGGGTGATGGTGTGGTTGTAGGGGTGGGCAGGAGGGGCGTGGTCCACAGCTTCTTTTGTGAAGACGTTGGAGAAAGCAGAGTACTCGGAGGGGAGGGTTTCTTTAGGTTTGGACAACTCCGCCTGCATGGCAAGTTCTGTGGCAGTGGTGAGCTTGGCGACTAGCCTCGCTTTCTTGGGTTTTCCTTGGTTAAGGAAATATCGAGCACCTTTCTTTACCATTCAGTTGATACCAAAGAGCTCAACCAATTGTTCTACGTAGAGACGGGGGGTTTGGTAGTCAAGATAGTCATAGAACTTTTTGTCCCAGACTTCGTCTATGTCAATATGATGTATGGACTTCAGGGCAGCAATGGGGGTTTCCTTTGAGCAGAGTTTATTCGCATGTCAAAGTTTGTCAGAGGTGTATTCAGTGTTTAGCTCTGCAGTTTGGTCAGATGAAATTGGGATGGCTAGGGTCCAATCCTTCCAGCTAATGGTTGGATCTGCGATCTTGAGCCAGGGCATACCAAGAATGACATTCTCCTTCCCACAATGAAGAATGTGGAAGGTGGTTCAATGGAGGATTCCACTAATGCAGACGTAGAGTTCAGTGGTGAATTTGATGTCACCATTCTTGTTCGTGGTTTGGTCCACGTTTCATACAGGGATCAGCTTCTTGAGCTGGGTAAGGGGAATTTGATGTTTGCAAGTGAATTGCCAGTCAAGGCAATTGACATCTGCACCACTATTGACGAGGGTGGGGGTTTCAACGGCTTTGAGGGTATGTGAGGGTTCTACTAGTGAGATGGGAATGTGAATAGATTTCTTTGAAGTAGATGGTACAAGGGGAGGCATTCTAAGAGACTTGGAGGGGGCTCACGTCGACTGAGGCCTCCATGTTAAAAATCCTGTCCAAGAAGGGAAACCTTCTGGACCCCGGTTTCTTCATCATCCAACTCCAACTCAATGAGAGAGGGAGTCTCAGGTTCTTCTTCTACCTTCCGAACTTTTCATTCAGAAGTCTTCTTTGTCTTGGTGACGGTGGGGGTGGCAGGGAAGTTCAGGCAGCTGCAGCTGCCATGTCCAGGCTTCCTGAATCAGAAGCAGAGGTGCTTTTCAATGTAGCATTGTCATTCTTTGGGGGTTAACTTGGGGGTAGTGTGGATGGCATCTACATCCATGGCATCAGGGTCTCTAGTGGTGTGGGCGGGAGCAGGGGTATAGACCGGCACTTTATAGGGCTTAGCACTTCGGTCAGTGATCTCGTCTGCTCGCTTCCAATTCTGATAGAAATGGAAGGTCTTGGTGTTCCACTCTTCAAGGGTGGTGGGGACACTGTCCATGGACATGATGCAGTGCATGAGGGAGGGAGGGAGGCTGGCTGAGTAATATCCAATGAGGACGTGGTCCTTGGTGATGTTGGTGATGTCCTTATTCTGGAAGAACTTGGACGAGTACTTGGTGAGCAAGGGGGAGTAGACCTTTTTATGGGTCTTTGGGTTGACTTTGGTGGTGATGTGGGTGGTGGTGAGCCAGGCAATGGCTCCAGGGACAATGTCTTTGTGGTCAAAAGCCTTTTTGAACTGTTTGATAAAATCGGCCCAAGTGCTGAGAGTGATAGTGGTGGCGGAGGTATCTAGTACCTTGGCATGGAAGGTTGCTGCCCAAGTAGCAGCGGGTCCTTTGGTCATGTACAAGGGGGCAAAGGCTATATTCTTTTCCTCGGTGTTGTAAACATCGCGGTTTACCAGTAGGTAAAACTGGATTGCGTTGAGCCAAGACTTGGCTTTATCTGGAGACCCATCATAGGGCTCAGGGACACCGATGCGAAGCTTGGTTGGTTTAATGGGGGGTGGTGCAGAAATGGGGGCGGGAGTTGGTGTGGGTGCAGAGGGGAGAGCGGAGGTGGAGGGGGCAGTGGGCATTCTGAAACTGGTGTGGGGGGTAGGGAAAATGGGAGAGGAGATGACAGTCGGTGGTGAGAGGGGAGTGGGGGTGCGAGGGAGGACGAGCTCAGCAGATAGCTGGTGAGTGAGATCGAGGGTGGCTTCCTGCTCTTCTAGAGTAGGAAGTTCTTTGTTGGTGTCAGAAGAGGGTTCTGATTCCTCTTTGGGTTCAGAGTCGATGGGATCGGGGGCAGATCTCCACCAGCACTCAAGGTTCAGTGGTTGCAAAATGGTGAGCTTACAACGATTGTTACTAACAATCTAGACATGGGGCATTACCTCTTCCTATGCGAACCAATCGGTTTATGTCTCAGTTTGCGATCGGCCTCTTCCATTGCTTCCATCTCTCCTCGTTCGCACATGGAATACTTAGATGACGTTACCTATCCGGCATTCCCCTTTTATCCATCGGATGGAACTTCCCTTTAGTTGTTTGCCGGATTTCCAGTCCCTATTTCCCACGTTCCCCTTTTGGCGCTACACTTCCCCTATCTTCGGACACATCATCTTCCACAGCCGTATCTCTTACTACGTCTGCGTTTCCCCCACGTTCCCCATCGGGCACCTCCTTATTAGTAAGGTACAGCTCTGCCTGAGTATATATTCGCGCCTGTACTACTAGTAGTCTTTAGCTAGTTCTACGCAATCTACGCTAGAATTTAGTTCGTCCTCGAGTCCGAAAGGATAGAGAGAAGGGAAGTTTGCTAAGTTCACGCGTACGCGTAACAAAAGAACTAGCTCTTCACATCTGCCCCTGCTACTTCAGCAGAAGGGCGAGAAACCCATCAAACCACGTCCTACCGACCTCCGGAGAGTAGTGACGAAGACGTCTTCGAAGAAGAAACTCCTCACTACACCCCATCCCCCTCTCCCCAACCAAGGAGGATTGCCGGAGGAAGCGCCCCCCCCACAAACCCCCTCTTCAGTCAACGAAGAAGGAGAACCTCGATAACTCCGGAGTATACCACCAAGCCCACCCAACTACTCGCCCCAGTAGCTCGAGGGCCTTCTGAACCCGCTCACAGACCCCATACTCCAGAAACCCCATACCCAGAACTACGATCCCCTTCCCCCATCCTCTCTCCCACACTCCGTATCTCCATTGACCCCGACCCGGACATCCTTATGTCTGACCCAAAGGGAAAGAAACAGGCGAAGGTCTCGGAAGAAGACCCTAGCCCGGTTATAGATCCCAAAACCCCAGAAATCAAAGCTGGACTACCGGGAGATTTCTCTGGAGACACCATAGACGCATCCCGATGGATAGCCGCTATGGAAGCATATTTCATTATGAACCGACACATCTACTACCAGGATGATGTCAAAATGGCCACCTGCCTCAACAAGATGAGCAAAGGAAGGGGGGCAGTTTTCGCAGAAAGCCTCTACCTGAAGATCCCCCTCTATACATGGAATTTGTTTAAAGAAGATTTCAACAATACCTTCGTCCCTATTGGACTGAAGGAGCGAGCCAGAAATGATCTTTATGAAATGAAACAATCAGACTTTCCTGATGAAAGGGAGAAATCGCTCCCACAAAGAGAAAAGAGAGGAAGCTTTGACACATATACTGCCACTTTCCATCTAAAAGCAGCAAAAAGTGGCCTCGAAACCGGATATGACGAAATTTTGATTGACACCCTCAGGAGAGGAGTAGATCATCGACTCGCCAACATGATGGCAACTGTCAACCCCCAACCTACTGGCTGGAAAGACTGGGTCAGCAAAGCCCATGTCTTTAACGAAAACATAATACGGCTCAAACAACTAAGGGGAAGAAGAGATTACATTCCTATGCCACATGGAGGAGGAGCTCGACACACAGAAAGAGATCCAAACGCGATGGATATTGACTTCGTCAAACTCTCCCCGGTAGAAAGAGCCGAACATATGAGAAACAACAAATGCTTTGTGTGCCATTGGACGGGATGTAGATCCTCCAACCACAAGAAAGGGGCAGGGAACCTCAGGAACTGGCGAAAACCTCCCCAGAAAATAAACACTGTTGCCACTTCTGAAACCGACACCTTGGCTACCTTCATCCAAGGGTCAAACTTACCCCGAGAAGAATTACTTCGAATCCTCAAAGTTTGTACTACCAAGGATGAAGAAATTCGTATGATCACGATGGATCAGGATTTTTAAATGGGAGGGAAGAAACGATGGCTTCTCCTCCCCTATCCCTAGCACCTGTATTTGTAACTGGTACACAAGCTCGAGCAATCAAACTCCCGGTTCTCCTGTACCAAGGCACAAATTCAAAAACCATCGAAACCTCTGCATTAGTAGACAGTGGAGCCACGGGGAGTTTCCTTAGTAAATTTCTGGTCCAAACCCTGGGATGGAAAACAAAACGCCTGCCCAAACCCATCCTAGCACATAACGTAGACGGGTCCCTGAACAAGAACGGAATGATCTGCAGCACGGTCACAATAACCCTTCAACTAAAAGGGTACTCGCAACAAATGACTTTCCTCGTATTGGACTGTGGCAAGGAAAAAGTCATCTTAGGAATAAACTGGCTAAGGAAGGCCAATCCAAAAATCAATTGGGCCACTGGAAAGATAGAACTTCCCGATACCCAAAAACCCCCAAACCATGACATCGAACATCGATACCTCCTACGATACCTTACCAGTGAAACTTTATCTAAAGTAACCTTATCCACCGAGCTCGCTCAGAAATCTAGCCAACCGATCATGGAATTACCCTCACAATACTCTCAGTATAAAGATGTCTTCGAAGAGCCCAAAAAAGGAGAGCTCCCCCCTAACAGACCCTACGACCACGCTATAGACCTAAAACCAGACTTTTCCCCAAAAGTGACTAAAGCGTACCCTTTAAATCCGAAAGAATTACAAGTCTGCAAAGATTTCGTGAACGAACATCTTTGCTCAGGAAAAATCCGACCTTCAAAATCCCCGCAAGCTTCCCCATTCTTTTTCGTTCAAAAAAAGGATGGGGGGCTGCGACCTTGTCAGGACTATTGATACCTTAATTCGGCCACCATAAAAAACACCTACCCCCTTCCTCTCATTTCAGATCTCATCAATAGTCTCCGGGATTCTACCATTTTCACCAAAATGGACATCAGGTGGGGATATAACAACGTTCGTATCCTACCCGGTGACGAATGGAAAGCGGTGTTCATTACACCATTTGGATTATACGAACCATTGGTAATGTTTTTCGGATTATGCAATTCACCACCCATGTTTCAAGCCCTTATGAACGAGATCTTTAAAGATATGATTGCTGAAGGCTGGCTCATCATCTATATGGATGACCTCATGATCCATACTAAACAGGATCAGGAACTCCATCACTCGCGAACCCTGCGCGTGCTCAAAAGGATGCAAACTCACCAGCTATACCTTAAGCTCAGCAAATGTCACTTCAACATATCCGAAGTAGAGTATCTCGGGATGGTGATTCGCCCCGGGTCGATTACCCTGGACCCGATCAAATTGCAAGCCATCCAGGACTGGACCCCCCCCCAAATCCGTCAAAGCAGTACGATCCTTCATCAGATTCTGCAATTTCTACCGAAAGTTCATCCCTAACTTTTCCACCATTTGTCGACCTCTGCATGACCTAACAAAAAAAGACCACACCTGGACCTGGACCCCCCAGTGCAAAACCGTGTTTCGACAGTTACAACATGCCTTTTTGGGTGCCCCAGTATTGCAACTACCCCGATCTACCAACCCTTTTTGGGTCATGACCGACGCCTCACTAGGAGCAGCGGGTGCCGTCCTCATGCAGAAAGACGTTAATGGTGATCTCCATCCTTGTGCTTATTACTCGCGAACTTTCTCCCCGGAAGAACGAAATTACGATATCTACGACAGGGAACTCCTTGCGGTCATACGTGCTCTAGAAGAATGGCGACATTATCTTACCGGGACAGCTCATCCGGTTACCATCCTCACTGATCACAAGAACCTGGTGTATTTTAAGCAACCACATAAACTCTCCCGACGCCAGGCTCGTTGGATGTTGTTTCTTCAGGATTTCGACCTAGCCTTCTGCCACCAACCCACACATTCAATGGGACCCGCTGATGCCCTATCTCACAAAGATGACGTCGACACTTCACTCGACAACCATGACGTTGTCCTCCTTCCCCCTGACCATTTCATCTCTCTTATCGATCTGGCCCTCGTAGACAAGATCGCCCATTCATCCACCACCGACCCTTTGGTTGTCTCCGCCCTCAATGCCCTGCGGGATGGGCGTTTGCTCCTCCCCCGTGCAACCGTGCAGGACTGGCACTTCACGGATGGTACCTTGTACTTTAAAGGCCGTCTCTATGTCCTGGAGGCAGCCTGCCATGACCTGGTGCACTCCGTTCACACCTCAGCCGCGGGTGGACACGCCGGCACTTTCCGCCTGTTGCACCTGTTACAGTGCGACTATTGGTGGCCAGGCTTACCCACATTCGTCCAGCGCTATGTTGCCGGGTGTGCCGAGTGCCAAGCCAACAAAGTCATTACCCACCCAACCATGCCGCCGGCTTCCCCCCTTCCTAGCACCGCCACTCGCCCCTTTGAATCTATTTCGGTTGACCTCATTACCGGCCTCCCCCGGTCGGGTACCTTTGATGCTGTCATGGTCGTGGTTGATCATGGCCTTACGAAGGGGGTGGTTCTTTGCCCCTGTACCTCGGATATTGACATGAACGGGGTCGCACAATTATTTTTTGAACGAGTATTTCCCCGTTTTGGCCTACATCAACGATGCATCTCTGACTGGGGTCCCCAATTCGCCTCGGCCTTCGCCAGAGAACTGGCAAGACTCCTAGAATACGACCTAGCGCTATCTACCACCTACCACCCACAAACTGATGGCGAAACCGAACGCGTCAACCAGGAACTAGAAACGTACCTCAGATTATTCTGTAAGGGGAACCCCTCTATCTGGGCCTCCCTCCTCCCCATGGCGGAATTCTCTCACAACGCCGCCACTCACTCCATCACCGCCCAATCTCCTTTTGTCCTGATGATGGGATACGAACCCAGAGCCTACCCCACCATCGGAACAACCTTTCTCCCAGCACTGGAACAAAGACTAACCCGTTTGGATAATGCCAGAAAGGAAGCACAGCAGGCACATCTAATTGCCCAACAAAAAATGAAAGAACGAATCAGAACCAATTTCCACCCCTGGAAAACTGGAGATAAAGTATGGTTAGACAACCGCAATCTCTCTCTTCGATATGCCTCGCGGAAACTAGCACCAAGGAGGGAAGGACCCTTCGAAATCCTCCAAGTCATCTCACCCACCGCCTACAAACTCAAACTCCCTCCTACCTGGAGGATTCACCCAGTATTCCATGCCAGCCTATTAACCCCATATAAAGAAACCGCAGAACACGGACCTAACTTTCCTAATCCACCACCGGAACATATAGATGACGAAGAACATTACGAAGTGGATCAAATCCTCAGTCATCAAGGTACCGGAGGCAGGAGGCAGTATCTGATCCGTTGGAAGGGTTACTCATCTGCTGAGAACACCTGGGAACTGGAACGAAACCTAACTGGCTCCCACAAACTCCTTCAGGAATATAAAGCTGCGCGTCCCAAAGACTTCCCTCCAACAAGATGAAGAAAACCCGACAAGAGCACCCTATAAGTAGTAGTCATGTCTCTCTTCGCATCCCCAGTTTTCGCTTTTGTGTTCATCTTTTCCACCTGTTTCATACTCCCCCTTTTTTTCTTTCTAATTCTGGTTTGGGACTCCCATCAACGAATCCTCAAGCTTTGGACTGACGTCCGCTACGCCCTCACCCCCTCAGTCGTCACCTTCCGACGCCACATCCCTGACCACACCACCCATAACAACGATGTCCCACACCAGGACACACCCGCCCCTCCTATCGTCGAAATTGAGCAGACCAGGGCGTGGAACTTTGCCATTACCTTCCCCAACGAGGACAAGACAGAGTGGGGCGCCGCCAGAGGAACCGCATGGTAGATCCCAAACCATCCATCCCTTTTGGCTATTCATAGACTTAGTGGCCGATGGGGTAGCGAATGAAAATAGGATTGGGCGCGATCTCTTATCTCGTTTATTTCCTATGGCTCAGCAAGCCTCTAGGCCTATTACCATCGGCAATCTACCTCCTCTTCGTCTCACTCATCTCCCTCGCTTCCACCTTATCTCGTTCCTTCTAGACGATTTATTGGAAGACTGAACCATCGTCTTGTTACTAGAAGACACCCCCGCATTTCGTACCAACTCGAATCTCCCGCTTCTCCTCCGCCTTCACCATTTCTATATCATCACTCGTGAGTCCACATACATCGCTATAGACACCCTCAACGCGGTGGAGGACCACGAATCCCATGCCCGAATCAATACCAACCTCGCCCTGGCCAGTCTTTCCAGCGCCAGAGACACCATTGCCCAGTTCACCCTCAATGAGGGACTGGGAATCACAGTCCAACAGCTCCCCCGAGGAAACCTCCTCTCTCACCTCCGAAACAGGATCGCGGTCCTCAACACTGACGAACGACGATTCTACTTCTTCCCCGACAACCCCACCGCTGACGCTGGTGTGGACAGTGGTACAGACCGAGCACAGCCCCCTCCTGAACCGACACCAACAACCGTCCCAACCTCTTCGACCCCCATGCATAACTTCATCCCCGCCAGACCGGATACCCCACGACCAGATCCATCCACCCCCTGTTACGATTCGCCCCTTTTCTTTTCTTCACTTCACCGTTCTCCCCCGATCTGGCTTAGCGGATCCCTTGTCATTAACGCTTACCTTACGATCCGACCCATCGGATCCTTTGTCATCGCCCTTTACTCACAGTCCGATCCATCTCGGACTTCCCTTA
>JBBPTA010000239.1:0-11265 GCA_038093915.1 Boletellus aff. emodensis
GAAAAAATGTGATGAGAGTGGGATTCGAACCCACGCCCTTTCGGACCAGATATTCCATGGTCATCCAATGACCTAGTCCTTAGTCTGGCGCCTTAGACCGCTCGGCCATCTCACCGTTTCCACAGGAGGGCGGCAGAAGAAATAAGATGGGAAGCAGCACATGACCTCTGTGACGAGGTCGCGCTAATATGTGGACGATGGCGCACATGATAGAGCCTACCGTCCACCCTTGGAGTGGGCCTATATCACGCGAAGAGGAGTGGCACGCCCAGATTCGGTTCTCGGGCCTGTTTGGCGTCCAGACACCCACGTCGTTGGAAAAAGCCGACCAGGGAAGGAACAATCGTCTGCCCCGCTGAAGCAGGCAAAGGTGTCGTGGTGTGTGTATTTGCGGCAGATCGCCGCTCATCGTGAGCGGGAGGACGTACGCAGCCGGTGTCTCCAAGAGACGGGTCGGGTGCGAGAGGGGTGCGGGTTCGTCTCACAACGACCCGGACGGCCAAAAGCACCGTCAGTGCCACCAGGTGTGACAGTGATGGCCGTGACAGAGGTGCATTGCTCTCGTCCAGCATGGCGTCGGCATACTACGAGTTTTACAGAGGATCGTCGTACGTCCTGCTCGTCGCACCGGCGATGCTGACCCCACCGCGTTTGCAGCATCGGGATGGCTCTCACCGACTCGCTGGACGAGCTCATCACGAGCGGCGCCATCACACCACAGCTGGCGATGAAGGTGTTGCAGCAGGTTCATTGCCTTCAGCATGTCGTGGCCCCGCGAGCACGCTGACGACGCCCGGTCTAGTTTGACAAGTCGCTCGCGGACACGATGGTCAAGCAGGTGAAGACCAAGACGACGCTCAAGGTCGCTCTCCGCTTCGCAGACGGACACCGCGCTGACGGCGTTGACAGGGCCACCTGCACACGTACCGCCTGTGCGACGACGTGTGGACGTTCATCGTCAAGAACCCGTCGTTCAAGATGGAGTCCAACGAGATGGTCTCGGCCCCGCGCATAAAAATCATTGCCTGCAAGAACGGCGACGCCATCGAGGCTGGCAAAAAGTGAACGCACGCCTCGTACCGTAGACGCTCGTGTAATTAGCAGTATCTAGACCAAGCGTCGAGCGATGCCTGTGGGCGTGTGTTCGTAGGCTCGAGGCTGTGGAGCGCCTTATAGCGTCGTAGCGTGGCTGACTTTTCCAGCCCTGTCCGTCCCTCTTTCCCCCCCTACTCACCGCGATGGACGCCCTCGAGTACGCAGAACCCCCGACGGACGCGAGCGTGTCCGAGGCCCGCAGGATGCTCCAAGTACAGCGCCAGGAGCTCTCGCAGCTCACCGAACGCATCACCTCGGCAGAGGACGCCCTCGCACAGATCGTCGCCGACAGACGGCGCGCGATCCGGGAGATGCAGTGCGAGCAGCACGCGCTCGAGGACAGGGTCAAGCACACCCTCGCCTACATCTCCCCCGTCCGGCGACTGCCCCACGAACTCCTCCGCCACATCTTTCTCTTCAACTTCGAGGACCACCCTTGTTGCGCCTGGATCCTCGCCTCCGTCTGCGTCCTATGGCGCAGGCTCGCCCTGTCGATACCCAGGTTGTGGTCCAGGGTGAGCTTTCCGCTCTTCTTTTCCTTCTTGCATCCGGACCGCCCTCCCCTTGACATACGTCTAAACCCTTTTCTTTCTTTCTTTTTTTTGGTGGTACATACACTGCCATCCGATCCGCTACACCCTGTCTTCGTTTCCAGAACTCGTTTTGCCGACCCCACCCCCATGCCATTCCGCTTGTGATGCCAATCTCGATCTGGACGCTGATCGTTCTGCTTGCGTTAGATACGCCTCGTGACGAACCAGGGCACGTCGCCAGACACCGTTCGGCTCTGGCTCGAGCGGTCTGGGGACAAGGTGCCGCTCGATATCGAGATCTACCTGCGGGTGAGCGGAGGGCCGGCGGAGCCGTCTGGGCGCACCCGTGCGTCGTCCCCTACGCCCTGGATCCCACCGCCACCGAGCCCTCCTGCGCACTACATCCTGCCCCACCCACCGCCTGCGACGGCCATCATCCTACCGCCTGCACAGACGCCGATCATCGTGCCCCAGTCGCCCTCGCACCACGACACCTGGGGCGCATCCCCGCCACCACCCCCGTCGCGCAGCTGTCCGCAGGCGCAGCGGAACACGCACTGGGGACACATTGCCATCTTTTACCTGATCGAACAGATGCACCGGTGGCAGCGGTTCGTGTTCCGGTTCGACAAGCAGTTTCCGTCCATGTCTGCGCTCAAGTCGATCAACGGTACGAGTCCCTGCGTGTGATTTGAGCATCGTGATTGACCCGCGGGGTGACGGCAGGGGACGCACCGATGCTGCGCGAGTTCGAGGTTTCGTGTGCGGAGACGATCTATGCGACCGAGTGGGCGTGGCTGCCGTGCACGCCCCCGACGGCGCCGATGGCGTTGACGGAGCTCGACTCGCTCATGCTGCACCACGTGCCGTTCAAGTGGTCGTCGCCGATCTTCAAGACGGACCTGCGAAGTCTGAACCTGCGCTCGCTGCCGTCGAACCACTTGCCGCTGGATCGGATCCTGCACATCATCTCGAGCAATCCGCATCTGGAGACGCTGACGCTGCACTTTGCGGTGGTGGTGCCGGCGATACTGCCGCTGCACACGACGTCGCTGCCGAAGCTGCGGGAGCTCACGTTTGGCGGGCACTACCACATGGCGACGCTGACGGACGCGCTGGTGGTGCCGGCGCTGGACGTGCTGAGCCTGGACATTGAGGCGCGGGAGCCGATCGAGGACGTGATCACGAACCTGCTGCAGCGGTCAAACAACCCGCCGGTGACGCAGCTGTCGGTGTCGTACGGGAACACGAACAGCTCGACGCTGTACTACGGGCCGGGGGGGATCGTGATCGCGTGGAATTTCCTGGCGGAGATGAACCACGTCGAGTCGCTGACCGTGGGGGGGACGCCGCTCGAGCCGTTTCTGGTGGCGCTGGGTACGCCGGAGGAGGAGCAGGCGCACTGGATCTGTCCGAATCTCAAGTCGGTGACGATGAAGAGCTGCCACACGCATCCGGACGGGATCGCGAAGCTGGTGCAGCTGATCGAGGCGCGGAATCCGGAGACGGGCACGGGCGCGATGGTGCAGGGGGTGACGCCGGCGAAGCTGCGGTACGTGGAGCTGTGTGACTGTGTGTCGGTGGGCCAGGACGTGCTGGAGTGGCTGAAGCGACGGGTGGACGAGGTGGTGTGCGTCGAGCCGTCGTATGGGCGGCGCCTCGACTGACGTATGCGTGTTGAGTATTCCCAGGAGATGTATATTAGTATTCTTATGCGAGGATGACCCGACGCCGCTGACACGCCCTGATGCGGTCCTTGATGGGTCTTGGTCAGGCTCGGGGCTGGGCTGGGCAAGGGTCTCCCGTTTAAAACCGGGCCTGCTCCTCCTCGTCCGTCGATGCCAGCCCCCGTCCTCGTCAAGACGCGCTTAAACAGCGCCAAACAGCCCCATGACGCCGATCTCGGCTCTCTCTCGCACGTTCACGTCGCGCACCTGCGCGCCACCATCATGTCCCTCAGACACCACAACGTCCTCCCGGGCACCGTCCCCCTCCCGCCCGTGCCCACCCCCCCCGCCCCGGTCGAGTGGGACCGGGACCTCGAGCACGCGGATCGCCGCCGCGAGGCAGAGGCCGACGCCGCCCTCCACGACGCGCAGCCCTTTCCCGTCGACCGTCGGGTCCTCAAGGACATCGTCCGCGAAAAGACGCACGCCGACGTCGGCCGGATCGCCTTTCTGAGCTCGGGCAAGTCCCTTCTCTTTGTCCACCAGCCCCCTCTCACCCGCCGTCCGCAGGCACGTTCCACAAGGTTGGTGGCGTCCAACGCCCCGTTCATCACGCTTACGTCGGCTTGCTTATCAGGCTTATCTCGTCACCCTCGTCGACACCCGCCAGCTTGTCGTACGCGTCGCGCGTCGCTTCATGCCCCGCCTCAAGACCCAGTCCGAGGTCGCGACCATGCAGTACCTCCGCGAACGCACCCGCATACCCGTCCCAGACGTGTATTTTTACGACTCGAACCCGCACAACCGCCTCGGTGGCGAGTACATTCTCATGTCCAAGGTCTGCCCCGCACCCGTCACACCGCCTCCTTTTGTTCACTTGCTATTCTTAGGCATCCGGCATCCCGCTCGGCAGAGTGTATCACTCCATGTCCAACGAACAGCTCAAGCTCTTGTTCAAGAATGTAGCCTCCATCATCATCCCTCTCTTTGCGCTCCGTTTCTCACACATTGGTTCTCTCCATTTCCCCACCCCGTCGCGCCCAGTCGTGCCCCCCACGTTCTTGTCCGCGCCCTCGTCGGCAACGCCCACCGCAGCCCATGTGCCGCTCAGGCACGCAGCCACCCCCACATCAGGCGGAGCCGCCACCCTGCCACCCACGTCAGTGCACGTTGGTCCCATCGTCTCCTGGCCATTCTTTGGTTCCGGCCGGGGTGATCTCACACACCCGTCGGAAATCAACCGTGGACCCTGGTCGTCGACCCGTTCCTATCTCCAATCCTGTGTCCAGCGCGAGATCGCGGGCGTAAAGTGCGAGAGCGAGGGCAAGTCGGCCCCACATCGCCTGCACCTGGATCCGGACGAGATCCGGTCCTCGCGACACCATCACCTCGATGCCGTCCCGGATGACGAGAGCGATGACTCGGACGAGTGGGATGCGCAGGAGAGCGAGGAGGAATGGGAGGGCCCGGGCGACTGCATGTACAGCGACTATCGCCGCATGCAGCGCAGCACTTTTCTCGTCGCGCACATTATGCGTCGCGAGCAGGCCGTCCGCGCCGAGATGCGCCGTTGGATGCGCGTCATGGACCGCCTAGGCGCGCATACGGACAGTGCTGCCGGTCCGCCGGAAGAGTTTGGCCTCGACTGTCACGATCTCAATGTGGAGAACGTGTTTGTGGACGAACACGATCACACGCGCATCGTACGTGTCTATCCGATGGTTTGGCGCCGACTCACCACCGTGTAGACGTGCATCATTGACTGGGAGTCGACCACGACGAGACCGTTGTGGGCCTGTGCGCACCTCCCCGCGTTTGTTCAAACGAGCCTGTTCACGTCCAAGCTGTTTCGCGAGGTGGTCGCGTCGATCGCGCTCTCAAAGCCGTCCAAGAACGACGGACACGCGTCGACGGCCAAGGAATGGCTTCACTACGAGGCCGTCGGTGCGCGGCTGCGGCTCGCACACCGGTGCGTGGAGTGGGACGGTTGGGAGGAGGGTCTGGTGGAGAGCATACTCGGGCCAGAGGAGCACGAGGAAGAGTGGTTCAAGGACGTGCCGTCGACGGCCGAAGGCTCGGAGGTGCCGAGTGCGCCGTCGTATGACGACTGCGACGGCGTCTGCGCTCGTGGCCGTGCTCGAGGACCGGCTGCGGTGCGGTTGTCGTGGGTCGAGGAAGGACACGAGTCAGAGGACGCGAGCGGTGCGTCCGAGCCGAGTTCGGTCGCGCTTCGGGTAGCAGCGCTTCGGAGTCGTAAACAGGCGGGCCAGCTGCCGCTCAAGAGGGCGCAGGAACTGGAGCAGACGTTGACGACGACGGGCGACATTTGTGGTGGACGCGGAGGCGAGCTCGGGCGGCGCTTGGAGGCGTGGTTGAGCGTCAACGGCAACAGGCGGCGACGGCGGCGACCGTCGCAGCAACAGCTGGATGATTCCGAAGCGGAGTGAGTGCTCTTTTTCGGGGGATGGGTGGGGATAGAAGGTCGGTGTGTTTCCCTAGACGTTTCGTACGCTACGTGTTGGTCCCTGTCATTTTGGGAAAGTAATGTGGGGACGACTTGCGCGAACCTTGGCATGTTTTTTCTCTTGCATGTATGGCCACTCACCGTACTACAGATTTTTTTTAAACACCTAGACTGTTGTTTCTTTCGACTCTTTCGTTCGGATTTGATCAAGTGTTTTTTTACCACGAAAGAGATTTGCGTCGCATGTATCGAGCAACCGTGATCGACATGGAGTACACATGCTGAGACCAATGACGGTCTAACTTGCACGCTCGATGACATGCATGGTGGTATACACGCCCCCAGCACCTTTCCAAGTTTCCCCTTACCCACGTACCCCAAAACCCCTCGCCCCGTCCTTCACTCGCCCAATTTGAGAAACACGAGCACCTCGGACGGGGTAAAGAACGTGATCAGGCCGTTCGGGTACGCGTACAGCACGTCCTTGCCCCGTGGACGCACCGAAGGCGGGAACCACACCACCCGTCTCTCCCGCTGCCTCAGCTTCTCGCCCGCCTGCGAATTCGCGTTCGAGTCCTCGTCCTCGTCTACGTCCGGCTCTCCGCGCACGAGCCACCCGTCTTTACGGACGCGGTACGTTGTGTGGAACAGGCTGTCGGGCGCGTCATCTGGGTCCGAGCGCGCGAGGAGGCGGGGGTTGGGCCCGCGTGGTTCATCATCCACCTCCGTCTTGTCGTCCTGGGTCTTGTTGTCCTGGGTAGCGTCCCCATCGTATTGATCTCCGTCTCCCGTGTCCGCCGTCGTCCGGCCATCGGCGGTCGAGACGGGCACGGGCACGGCCCACGTGCACACAACCCCGTCCTCGCCCCTCGACGTGAGCCTCAGCCCGGCCGCGCGGTCCAAGAAGCGGACGAGGTCGACGCGCTTGGAGGGCGCAGTCGCATCGTCGGCAAGCACGACCTCCTTGTGATCGCCCTCGTCCTTGTCGTTGTCGTGCGACAGGTACCACACACTGAGCGAGCCATCTTCGCGCCCGATCGCGATCGCAAACCGATCTCTGCCGGACGTGTGCGCGTCTGTGCCCGCCTCCGTCGCCCTACTCTGGGGAGCCTGGACATATGCGAGCGCCGTGACCAGCGAAGCGGCAGCGGAAGGACGAAGCGTGGCCGTGCACGCCCCGCTCGCGCGATCCCACACGTACACGACCCCGCCTTGCGAATCCCCGACGAGCGTCCGGGCGTCGCTGTCATCGGAGAAGACGAGTGCGCCGACACGTGAGTCTGGAGACTTTTTGTCGTCCTTGGGCACGCGCATGCTTGTCCGTGCGCCACCCGAACTACCACCACCACCACCGGCGTTGAACACGTCCACCTGCCCCTCCCCGTGCCCGCACGCGATCCACGCCCCGTCGGCGGACGCAACAAAGACATGCACCCTTTTCAGCCCCGAAAACTGCACGCGCTGGTCTCCCGTCGTAGCGTCATACACGCGCACTGTGGTCTTGTCGTCGTTGAACAGGTTCAACACGACGCTGAAAAAGATCCGTCCGTCCCTGGAGAACTTGAACCGGATGTCGTCGTCGTCGCGCATCGACCCCAGCACGCCCGTGTCGATCTTCTTCACGGCGTGATATTCTGCATCAACCAGGTACCACTGGTAGATGCTATCGATGATGAATCGTGTGCCGATGGGAGAGGGAATCAGCTGGGAGGCCGCGCGGAGTGGCTCTGATTTCGCAGCTGCCTCGATCTCGTCCCACGTTTTCCCCGGGATACTGAGGTCAACAATCTGGAGCGACCCAAGAGGGTCTGCAGTCGTAGCCCAATTGCCATCGGAGGAGATTGCGACCATAGTCGCCGTGCCGGTGGAAGTCAGTGGGACAGCATTCACTGGGTTTGGAAGCGACCCGGCGCATAGGTAGCCCCGGTGGCTAAACACAAATGTCGGTGACCGGGACGCGTAAGAGATCGCCAGACCCCGTGGAGTGGAACCGGTGAATGTTTTGTCGAGGAAAAGCCGAACCACGGATTTCGGCGCGCCCCACCCGAGTGCCTTTGCCTGCCACGCGGGGACACGCTTCATCATCGTTTTCAGAAATCCTTCCGCAGCCCAGAGCGTGTTGGGCTTGCCGCGCGGACCAATGGTCCAAGATATAATCGCGTCGTCGCAAGCCCCGACAAGATGCTTGTCCTCGTCAAAGAAATACACAGAGCGTATCCCGGTATGATGTCCTTTGAACGTTTCCGTGCATTTCCCAGAACCTGTATCCCACGTCTTGATAGTTTTGTCTTCCGATCCGGACGCAACGAGCCGCCCATCCTTGGATACTGCAATGCAGTTCACTGGCTTCCGGTGGCCTATCAACCCACGGACAACCTTTCCTGTCGATATATCCCAAATGATCATCAAGTTGTCTTCTGACCCCGAGAACAACCGCCCCGAGTCGCCAGAAAACACTAGGGTTGTGACTGCTCCTTCGTGGGAAGCCAGTCGGTACAGCCGCTCTGCCCTCTCTACCGACCAAACCTGGATGACATGGTCCCGCGAACCAGATGCGAGCAGCGCATTGTTCGCCGAGAACTCCATACATGTGATCGCTTCCGAATGACATCCTTCATCCTTTAGATGCTCCCTCCCGACTTTGGGGTCCCATATCGCGACGGCACCACCGTCGAATGCGGCTGCCAGGAAGGCGCCGGACGGAGAGAAACGGACAAGCAACGACGTTGACGAAGAACCTCCAAGACTCGCAACGTTCCCGCCCGTGGTCGTGCTCCATACCTGAACGCCTTGCCTCACGCCGGCCGTAGCGAACAATTCTCCATTTGGGGAGAAGACGACAGAGTGGATGGCAGTACGAAAATTAAAGTCCCTCCGCAGGGGGGACCAATTTTGAGATCGCCTTGAACGCAGAGTTAGCGCACCAAGTGCTTGGTGTTTGAACGTCAGGTATATCGCGCTGCCTGAGGGCGCGAGCAAGAGGGCGGTGAAGTACACCTGCAGGGCACACTGCGAAATGCAGTCCATGTAGAGTACCACGAGGCGCTCGGCATCTTCCAACAGCGTCAACGTATCCTTTGGGGTTTCGTTCAACGTCTGTAGATACCACCATCGTCAGCTGGTGGCAATAGAAAAAAAAAAAACGATAGTCAGACGGACGAACCCTGAGCCAGCTAATGCCCTCCCGGAGCATCACCACGGCGCTCTCCAGCTCCCCAAATATGCTCAGCGCCTCTATCCAGCACAACAACACCGTGGTGCTGAACCGCTTCAGTGCGCTCAATAGCGCCTCGCTCGCAACGCCGTCGCTCGGAAGCTGCGAGAGATGACGCGACCAGAACCGGCAGGCGTACAAGACTGCCTCGTCAAATGCCGCCCGGCGACGCTCAGAGAGGTCTCGAACCTCGTTGTTCGCGATCGCAGGATCCTCGATCCCACACATGTCGCGTTTCAGCGAGCTTGACAGGGTGTCAAAGCATAGCTGCGCCATGAACCTGTGATACGCATCCGGATTGATCGCATACTTTTGCGACCGCTTCTGATCGATCAAAAAATCGCGAAACGACGCATGGTAGAACTGGATCGGCTGTTTCCCGTCCTCCGACGCAAGGAGGACAGAGCTGAGGGCAGGAATGATCAATCTTGCGTCCACGTCCGGTCGATGTAGCAGCTTGTGTAGGCCTGATACCGACAACGGAATCGCCATGCAATACACAACACCGAGAATGAGCCGCGCAACATCAGCATCGGGAAATACAGAAATGGCATCTCGATAAAGTGAATCGAGGTCGGTGTATGCGGATCCGGCAGACCCGGTGGCTTTGTCCTCGAGGATGGCCTGCAGGCGTTCGACCGGGTTGTGCATCCGATCTCCCACGAATTTGGCGACAGTGAGGGCAAAGATGAACAGTCCACCGGCCTTGTTGACGATACGCTCGAGCTCCTCCGAGGGTGGCCACGGACGAGGAAGATGGCCCATCACCTGGAGGTGCTGGTCGTACGTGTCATCCAGAGTGCGGCGCAGGAACGAGCGAATGTCGGCTTCTGCGCTGAACGCATGGATCTCGAGAGACAGCGTGAGTGCTGATATATCTGGTCGGTGGAACTGCGACTGAATCCAAGGCTCGGACCTACTCGTGATCAGCAATCGAAGAGGGAGCGAGGTCTTGCCAGGAAGAAGTGCAACGAGTGCCACGAGCTCCGACACCAGACTCTCGTCATCACACTCGTCCAGGGCATCGAGAATGATGAGGATGGGTGCTTCCGGTGTTTCCGTCGCGGTCGATAAAGGTTCGAGTAGAAGCTTCTCCATCTGCTCTCGGAGGACCTTCATGGGGAGCATGTAATCGCCCTCCAGGGCCTTGATGACCGCAGGACGGATGGACGGAAGGAAGGCAAGAAGCTGCGTTGTCAGTGTCGGGACGACATGTTGTGTAGTGTGTCGCTCGACGTCTCTGCGCGAAAAGAAGAAGCTGGCTGCCAGACGCTTCTCGCTCGCGTACTTCTCCGCGATTGTCTGTGACACGGCGGACTTGCCCGAACCAGGACGGCCATTGAGCCAGCATATCGGTTTCACGTTTGGTTCGTCTACCCACGACGCTATGCGGGCGAGTAGCTCGACGCGCGTTCCCTCGATACACTTTGGCGCCGGATACCGCTGGGCAGAATCGTAGGCAGCGCTCGGCGCACTTGCTTTCTGGAGCACCTCGATGAGATCTGCATGGAAGTGATAGTGTCAGATTGTCGCACCGTTAAGATCACGACTACTCACTCGAATGGGAATCCTGGAGGATCTGGTTCCCGTGGACGATGGTGTTGATAGTTTGGTTTCCTTGCACTGTGGAACGCGTGTTGTAGTACTGATCTCGATGGACCTCGCTGAAGGTTGAATGACTGGCATCGATGTGGGACGAGTTGTTGAACATGGCCAACGTTGCTGTTTGAAGGAACCTTTGCTACACAGCTGAATCAAGGGTCCCATCCTTACGAAATGTGGTTCACGCATCTAGATCTGGGGCTTACTCGACCCTGAGTGTCCCTTTTAAAATTTGATGACGGTCCGTCAGACAGCGAAAACTCGTGATTTCACCGATTCGGAGGGAAAGATTTGTGGAAAACGGGTTGTTGAAGGCGAAGACAGTAATAAGTGACAAGTATGTTTGAACATTGATCAAAGGGTAGTGCTAACATACCAACAGGTGCACACATGTCTCCTTGGAGGACATTCAGGACTTGTAAATTCTGGCACATTCTGGTGGAGTTTGGGGGACTCCCACAGCCAACCAACACTCAGATCTGATGAGATGATGAGTGCATCCTGAGATATGCTCATGCCTGTCTGGGTCCCACCTGCTAGGTAGCATATGATACACTGGAAAAAGTTGTCTATTGGACATAGTCTTTTATGGATAATTTCCAGTAGTTATCTTCATGTTTTTTGTGCTTCTTCTTGTTATGATTCACCCCTTTCTTTTCTTTCTCACTTACTATTCCCTGCTTGACCCAC
>JBBPTA010000241.1:0-10580 GCA_038093915.1 Boletellus aff. emodensis
TCTTCAATCAGTTCTCAGGCCACATGAAGCCGCAGGGGGCATTAGCACCGTGCAGTGATTCAGGCTCGAAGCGCATCGCAATAGTTGCTGGTGACAGACGATAAGCAAAGCATGGTTGACAGGCAAACAGGACATGCCTTGGAGTGATTGTCGTACATCACGTGCGAGCGGAACCAGATGAGCCATCTGCGGACTCGGGGTTGTGAGTAGATGGGATCACAATTACAATGCAAGAGCCTTTGCCATCATAGCTACCAGCTTCGTGACTGCACTATACGTCTATACACCTTTGGTAAACAGGTTCAGCGGGCCATGTTACCGAACGGACGCCCAACTGACCTATTCGTGGTTTACCCTGACAGAAACAAATTTCATGGCCCGTACGGCCGTAGCTTTGAGGTAGTAGACGAGACTCTGGCCACGCCCAGTGACTCCTGAGTCGGCATAGGGGGCCCATATTCTAGCGGCGGGGAGGCGATGTTGTGGTACCTCCGAGGCCAAACGCATCCCCGTCATGATCAATGCACTCACGGAAGTGGCGATGCACAAGAAGTCGCATAGGCTCAGAAGAAGGGCTATTAAGTTTATCGTCTCCGGAACAGGTGAGCACTTGAGCTTCCGAAAAACGTTTCGTATTTGACGGTCACACAAGGAGAGGTGACGCGAAATGCTTCATTCCCACGCCTCCCTGCTCACGTCGCTCGTGATCGATGATCGCGCATTGTCCAAGCGGGTCCATTCAACCCACCCGGGAAGGGAGTGAGTACGCTTTCAAGCTCTAAAGGCTTGGCTTAACACCCAAAAAAAGGCGATGATGTCTAGCGCGAGGAGGAGACCGATGCCAGGGAGGATCCCAATGTGATTTGATCGGCGCATCGCCTCGGTAGCGTTCCCTGGTCACATCCGTCAACCTCCCAAATCCGATCCCCAACGTCGTTACTCCAATCAAGCCCCATGTGAGTGGGAATTAACGACCCAGGGTCAGTACTTGTTCCGTCGTGCATAAACGTGCCCGGCCGTTGACGAGTGATTATGCAATCTCAACCTGCCTCGACGAGCGCTCCGGCACGCATATCTCATCGTCTAATTGCCCCTCTTGCCTGTCGAACACTCTGTTTTATTTTATTCTGTTTGTCCGTTTCACACCACAGTCGCCCGGCGTCACCGGGAACACCAGCATGTGGATCGTCACCGGCTGAGTTTGCTGTCATCCGAGCGCTACAGTCACCGTCTCTCGTGCAAGCTCAAGTGGATTTGACGACACTGGACATAGAAAGCTGAGGTGAAAAGGAAAGGGCAAAAAAAAGAGAGGATCTCGTATACACATTTGGCGTTTCCCAACCCGACAACACCAGCACATTACAATAATGTACCTTTCACACTGCCTCAAACAGGCTGAAGGAGTCGATATCGTGCATCCAAGCCTCCGAGGGCACCCCGAGCCCAAGCAATTTGGAAAACGCAGCGGAGGAGCCAAGTGCAACAAGGTGCGTTGCTCGGTTGTCACAGAGGGATACAGGATCAGGCGACGTGCTCCTGGAACCACAGCTCTTCATCCTCAGCGTTGTAGGATTGCTCCGGCTGCTGTCGGATCGAAATGTCTCTGTGGGTGTATGCACCTGAGCTTGTTGTAGCTCCGGCCCCTCCGACTGTCCGATGCCCCGAGGGATGGTTCAAGGTCCAAGTTGCAGACTGTTTCAGGCCAACTGCATGTCGTGTGCTACTTCGCCACGCCGCCAGAGGGTTTATTCCTGACGACGCGAATGGAAGCTGCCACTGTCAAATTAATAGTACTACGACGCTGCCCCACTGTGGTGTTGACTGGTCGTCAATAGTAGGCGGGTCTGTGGGATGAAAAATATGTAAGGTCGAAACACTAAACCTTTGACAGTCCAGAGCCTATTTCTATGACTGCGACTAGGCGTCACACATTACGAGGGTCTTCGTCAACGCGACCAACTCCTACGTCAATCAAGGCCTGTGTCATGATCTGCACCCTGTCGCTCCCCCCTCCCGCTGGGAATCCATCGTTGTCGTATCTAGACGCCAACGACTCCATCAGCTCACCGTCGACTGGGAGTATCACATTGACAATGGCACCGACAGAGGAGGGACGCTTTACATCCGCTGAAATAATTCAAAGTCCGGGTCTAATCCTTACTTTCTGTCCCCAGCTGGACGGATTTCGTGCTAGATGAACCACAGCGATCGGCGCGTGTGCTTGAGCGTTGTGGCGCAAGTGCCGTCGTGGCCCGTCGACTATGTCTGCCTAACCGCATGGGGTGCCGCAACAGCTAATGCCAATGGTACTCGTGCCAGCACCCGCTGTCAGCCATGGGCCCTCCAACCTGAATGTGTCGCGATTCAAGTATTAACTCCTGGCAGCACTTCTGCGGAGCGCCTCGTGTTATCTCCCCTCCCAGACGAGCATAAAAGGGCAGGGAAGGTGGACCGAGAAAGCCAAAAAACGCCAGTGCCCACCATGCAACTGAAAGCAGCCCGCTGCTACCTCACCCTACTCACGTCGCTCGTTATCGCATATCTTGTCCAAGCAGCTCCTGTCGGCAACATTGACAGCACCCACGACGTCGGTGAGTACGCTTTCAAGGAAGATCTGTTCTAGAGCTTTTGGCTGACAACGAGAGAAGGTGTCACGAAACGTTACTATTACCCAGATTATACCGACCGACCCCCCCCCCCCCCAGTTGTAATCATGTCACCGGCTTGATTCCGACCTCCGGTCGTTAGTTCGATTTCGAGGAATTCTCTAAAGGCTTGGCTGACACCCCCAAAAAAGATCGGAAGGTCAAGCGCGACGAAGAGGTGCAAGATGGATCCGAGTTTGGGATAGCAAGTCTTCCCTACCCGGATGGCACAAAGCACCCCACCGGCATCTCTAAAGACCCAGTAGGTAGTCAGATTTCGATCTCTAAAGGCTTGGCTGACACCCAAAAAAAAGCTCCGGAGCTCAAGCGCAACCAACAAGCGAAACGTGGACCCCATCCCCCTGGTCGCTTAGGGCTCGGTTTAGAGGGGCAGCACTGCCCGCCTCCCCTGCCCACTGGCACCCCGCCCAACACCAACGGGGTGGCTATAAACTGCAGTAATTAGTTCGATCCCAAGGAATGTTCTAAAAGCTTGGCCGACACCCCACAAAAGATTGGAACCCTAAGCGCGACCATCAAGTGCAGATGAATCCGACTTCAAGCTGGTGACATCAGATCCTCTCCCGGATGGCCCAAACCACCCCAATGGCACCTCTAACGACCCCGGTACTTATTTCTATTTCAGGCTCTAAACGCTTGGCTGACACCCACCAAAAAGTCCCGAAGCCCGAGCCCGAAAGAAGAGACGTACCAAGCCGAGGGGGCACTGATCGGCCGACTTCCCGAATCTACTCCCCGCTGTCGTTACTTCAATCCTGTTTCTTTTTATACCATACGAGTGTGAATCAATGACTCCAGCGAGATGGAGTCATAGTGTTCTGTCATTCGTGAATGTCCCCGGCCGTCGGACCATGCTATCCCAACTTCCTCTTTGTCTCCTCGACGAGCGCTCAGGCTCCGGCACGTATAGCTCACCGTGGAGCTGCCCCCACTGCCTATCGAACGCTATGTTTTGTTTATTTTATTCCGTTTGTCCACTTCACACCGCTGCCCCCCGATATTGACATGGTGGTGGGATGTCACTGATGCAGCGCACAGCATCGACAAGCAACTAGAAGCCTAGATGTACCGCCCGGCCCACCGTCGAGACATCGCGATCATGATCGACGACCATACAGAGAGGGCTTGGGTCATTCGGAGTCCGAGCGACTTCATGAAGAGGGCCGTTCCTAACCCTCCCCGAGCTGTTTTCTGTGCTCGACCTGGCATTCAGTTCAATTCCGAGGAGTGCCGGGACGCTGCACGCTCACAATCACACAGTCGCATACATTGTGTGAGCCCGGTGTTGTCGGGTTGACGGTCGAAGTAGAGCGTCAGCGTCTTGAAACTCGCGCTCGTTTCCTGCTGGCGGCGCCCGACACGCCTGCAATCAGAGAACCTCGGAGGCTACCTCCTCAACTTATCCGACTCTTCTGGATCCCTCGCCATCAAAGCTACAGTCATACAAGTGACCAAATTCATTGCTACCAAGGCAAAATACGAAAAGGTCGGTTGAGTGTCTATTCGGTAGGATGGTCGCCGGCGTAGTTGTGCAGCCCCGATGGGTGACCCCAAGATTCTCTGGAGACCCGGGCGTATCGATGGGTTCGCCCAGCATACCACCCCGGACAGGCGATTCCCAGACGCGACCCAGGGCTTATCCCACCTTCAGGTCGAGGATCCCCATTCGAAACTTCGAATTCTAGTCTCTGAGCCGAGTTTCTCGCACATGCTGTCTGAATAGATCTTCTACCAGATGGGCTTGTAGCGCTCTTTGGCACTCATGCCGTTGGGCGACGCCACCCTGACAGGTGAGAATGTCGTTTGTCATCCGTGCGCACTCACAGCGTAGGCATTAGATCCGGGTTTGTTGAAGCCCCTGGACGTTCTCTCCAGTCACACTCTCAAACGAGTACTTCAAGATGCTGTTCAACGAGGCGTACGCCTTACTTAGTTGTCTCTCGGCGGCTCCTGACAGATGTACGTAGACAGGCTTAGAGGAAATGGAGCAAGCAACTCAAGGACGAGTAAGTCCGGACTTTGGTAATACTAATGCTGTCTATATCAGATAATATTGATGACTTGCACTGACTAAACATCGTGCACCGGAGCCGACTATGCCAGTGCTCACGCAAGACAAGAACTTCAAAAGAAAAGGCATATACTGACAATAACGAGCCGTGGTTCGTTGCCATTCGGGCGCCTCTTTGTGCTGTGCTGCAATCAGCTGACGCCCCCTGAGTGATTATAATGTACCGCTGTTTTCGGATTGGGGAAACTAGGTGTTAGATCTCTTATATACCCGCTTCGCCAATTCACACTCGCACGTTTGCGTGTTGAGAAGAAAAATACGATTTAATTCTAGTGATGATGTCTTAGAGTGCACGAGGTGCGGACTAACGAGTGAGCTAGTAAGCTAGCCTTAGCTACTAGGCAAAGTAAGAGTCTGTAACGTAGGGGAAAGAATGTATGGCTTACCTCCAGTCTCTTTCCCACTCGACTGGAGGAGAGCAACGCAAGGAGAACGCGTAGTGATCGTCCGAGAATATTAAATAAGGAAATGCAGGAAAAATATACTACGAAACGGGCTGATTTCCAACGAGTTGGATTAGAAAACCGAAATAAATCCCGTCAACCTCGTCACACTTGTAAACACCTTTGTTAAGATGTCAGCCCGAGCCTCAGAGCATTCCTCGAAACCAAACCGACCATTGAAGTCCCGAGTCATCCAGTTCAGTACTTCTGCGTGAGGCTGCCTACTCGTCCAATGGTGGAGTCTTGGTCCAATCTGCTCGCGCTGTTAGCAAAAGAAACACTCCTCGAAATCGTACTAACTGGGATCATCGTAGGGCGATCTTCGCTCCTGAGATGCTGCTCGTGCTGTGAGCAATAGTCCGGAACATATCTGCCTCGACAGCGTACTCACCCAAGTTCTCGGTGGGCTCCTCCCTCGACGCGCGGAGGGGACCTGCTTGGATAAGCTGCGCGATCACGAGCGACATGAGCAGAGTAAGGTAGAAGCGAGTTGCTTGCAGTTGCATGTTGAGCAGTGAGGCTTTCGATGGTCTCTGTATATGTTGTTGGCTTTTTGGGTCCAGTCGTCCACCCATTTTATACTCGTCTTGGAGGGGGGATACGGCACCCCGCGCCACTCGCATGACAAGAATTCGCCTTGCACCGGTGGCGTTAATCAAAACCTGCCAGTGAAACTCAGAGCCTTGAAGAGGCCCGGATCACCGACAGCGGCTGTTGGTATAAATGTATTGCTGATATACAATGACTCTGCACAGTCACATTTTATTAGCGCTCTATGACATTAGTCAGGCACACAGTCTAAGTCGATAAGCTATCATGGCACTTACCTCCGCGCTCATGCAGACACTGGCTCAAGTACACGCGCCGCCGGTCCCCGTGATTTGTCTACGAAGGCTGAAAGCAAGTACAAGACTCCAATTTTCGAATCAGCAGGGGCAGTGGCATATGCTTCTGTAATCCGTCTGGATGGTTCAGGACTGGTCCTAAACACATGCTTAGCCGAGGACCAGACTCGGAGGACCACGACAAATCGTAGTTATCCGGTTTAAGCGATCTCGGAATTATCGTCATTTACATTGAGATTTCAATGAATTTGGCCAGTCCTACTGTTAACCGAGTGCCCGCTTGCTGTCGGCTGCTTGTTTTCCTGAGGATTGCAAGGTGTGAAGAGGCCCTCTGTCGGCAGCACTGTCGGCCCATCTGCAAAGCTGCCATGCAACGTTATCCGCTTGACGACTCGGTCCAGCGATTTGAGAGCTGTGATTGGACAGTTACTAATAGAAAAAGAAAATAAAGGGTCCTACCAAAAAAGAAACGGGCGCAGCCCATCCCAAAACTCGCTTCAGAAAGCTGATGCGGCCGGTTGATACCCCCGGCTGATCATATCAGTGGAATGGTTAACCGATAATGAATGGTAACGGATGGTAGCCGACGGTCAAAGACCAGTCAAAACCACCGGCCAGTTCACCGACGGGCCCGCAGTGAGGCAGGTATTTGCGGTTGGGTGTGACAACTCGTCACCCTGTAGCAAGAGGTGCAAGGCAATAAGGTACTGATGAGATGATACAAACCTCGGTTCCTACTGCACACCAGCATCCGCACATACCACATGTATAATAGGCGAAGGACAATAAACAAGGAAAAAAAAACGAACCTCGGTTAACGCAACGGTAGGTCGCGCTGAGGAACGCCTTTGTAATTCGCGAGGTTGTTGTGCCGAAAGGGGGGCCTCGCCCAATAACAATCACGGGTAGTTATTGCAGGCTGTGGGCTGTGAAATGCTTGGTGTGTTAACCTCGCCTGTTTTCATCTTTCCGATCTTTCCGGAAATTCTGGTCCGCCTACTGTCTGTGACCGGCCAGTGGCAACCAGAGACACTCTGAATGGTACAGCGTCGTGTAAATCAACCGGGAGGGGCTGCTTGGAAGACAGTCACTATGCATGTCACGACGAAATGACAGCCAGTCAGGCACCATCCGAGCCCGTCGGAGAACAAAATGGGAACATTAACGCCCCCCGCCCCGCTCGGATCCCGCTTCCTTGACAGAAATTGGTTTCAGGATTGGCAGGTCTTGGACACGATCTGTCGCGGTTACATAAATAATGGTCCATTCTTGCGTCCCAGGTAGGCCGGTTGACAAACTGGCACGTGTGAAAGCTCACGAGCTGAGAGTAAATTACTGTCCCTGCGCTACGCCATGATCAGCCACAGACAGGTAGCAACTGGGGCAGCATCAGCGGCACTATACATAGTATACAAAGATATATACTCGCATAAAGGGACCAGTGAACGTGTGCATGTGACCAAGTCAGCTCTCAAACAGCCTATCACTTCAAAAAAGTCCCGATCTCCAAGAGGTACCAGCAGTTATGCTACGAGGCCAGAGTTGACGACCTTCGCAAGGACAACAAATAGTCGCATTGGCGAGCAGCCTTGTTGCACGAAAAGGGCTGCCTCGCCTGGAAGCAGCGAGGGAAGTAGTTGAGAGGCTATGAGCTATCGAGAACGTTCACGTTTGCCCTGAGGGATTTGATTTTGCAACCCACTAGCCATCAGCATTTAGACTCGAGACCACCGGAAATGTTGCAACCAAGGCGAAGCGCCAGAGGACATCCATAACATCTGGAAGGGCTGGTCAGATCGTGACACCTCCCAGCAGGGAAATCCAGTCTACTCACAACAGAGCCTCTTGGTTCAAAGTGGAAGCGGTTTATAGCTTGCACGTCTCTGATGCCATTGGTCTGTTCGATCCAATCTCACATCCTTGGGGGACAGAAATGACGGACGCGAGATATACTCGGCTGTCGATGACCCGCTACGCTCATCAGCGGCCAAAGGAGAGCTTATAGAAACAACAACCCACCAACACACAGCCGCGCCCATAGATCTTGCTGCGCAAAAGTGCAGCCCCGAGAGAGTCAGAGGCTGTCTGGTCCTATTCATCTTTTGGGTATGCGACGGCTTCTCGTCTCATCTGGATGATTGATTGAGCCCGTGGCAACAGAGGCCATGGATGGGTGCAAGCCCAAAAATGACGGTAGCAGGCGAGACTAGCCCGGTCATGTCCAGCGCACGCAAGGATGTTCAGTGTCCGGCATCCGCAGCAAAGAAAACATACAGTTTTCTATGGACAGCCGGATGGTTGCGGTTTGCTTGACCCTTCGCAATTGGATTCTCGCCCGAAATCCATGTTGGTGGTCACATGACACTTACTGCTGGCTAATTATGTAATCAGCCCATATTTGGCAAGTTAGAGTGGACCCCTGACACCAATCCTGCCTTGCACTGCGCGCCTCTCCTCATTGTCAGTCAGAGCAACAGCGCCTGCCACGGAAACATCAGCATATGGATCATCACCGGCCGAGTCTGCTGTCGTCTGAGTGCTACGATCGTTGTCCCTCGCGTAAGCTCAAGTGAGCTTGATGACATTGGACATAGAAGCCGAGGTGAAAAAGAAAGGGCAAGTGTGGATAAGAGGATCTCGCGTACTGTCAGCCTATCTGGCGTTTCCCAACCCGACAACGGCAGCACGTTACTATACATTATGTAAGTAATGTACTTTTCACACTGCCCGTGTGGTCAAACAGGCTGGAGGAGTCGATATCATGCATCCAAGGCTCCGACTCTCCGAGGGCACCTCGAACTCGAGCAGTTTGGAAAACGTAGCGGAAGAGCCAAGTGCAACAAGGTGCGTCGCTCGCCTGTCACAGAGAAATCTAAAATCAGGCGACGTACTCCTGGAACCACAGCTCAGCATTGCAGGATTGCTCCGGCTGCTGTCAGATCGAAAAGACTCTGAGGCGTATGCACCTGAGTTTGATGCAGTTCCAGCCCCTCCGACTGTCCGACGCCCCGAGGGACGATTCAAGGTTCAAGTTATAGATTGTTTTAGGCCAACCATGCGTCGTGCACCATACCGCGTCCGCCACGCCGCCGGAAGGTTTGGACGAAATAAAGCTGCCGCTGTCAAGCCCTATTAATAGTACCCCACTGGTTGTTACACCCCGGGTATCGCGAGTTCGCCATTGATCGATTCGACATACGAGCCATTAATAGTAGGCGGGTCCGTGAGATGAAAAACATGTCAGGTCGAAACACTGAACCTTTGACAGTCCAAAGCCTATACACATGGTTGCGACTAGGCGAGGTCAACTTGCACATGACGAGGGTCGTCAATGCGATAAACTGTCACGTCAATCGAGGCTCGTGTCATGATCTGCATTCCCGCTAGAGAAGTTGATCGTCGTCGTATCTAGATGCCAACGGCTCCGTCGGCTCGCCGTCGACCGGAAGTACCACCGGGCAATGGCGCCGACAGAGGGACCTGAAATGATTCAAAGTTTGGAGGCTCATCTTCGCCTTCTTTCCCCCGCTTGACGGATTTCGTGCTAGAGAAACCACTGCGAACGGCGCGTGTGCTTGAGTGTTGTAGGGCAAGTGCTGTCGTGGCCCGATGATCGACCGTGTGTGCCTAACCACATGCAGTGCCGCAGCAAGTAATGCCAGGAATACTCGTGCCAACAGCTGCTGTCAGCAATGGGACCCTTCAACCTGGACGCGTCGCGATTCAAGTGTTGACTGATAGCGCTTGTGTGGGGCACCTCGTGCCATCGCCCCCTCCCGGACGAGCATAAAATGGCGAGGTGGACAGAGAAAGCCAACAAAATACCAGTGCCCACCATGCAACTGAAAGCAGCCCGCTTCTACCTCACCCTACTCACGTCGCTCGCTATCGCACATCTTGTCCAAGCAGCTCCTATCAGCAACATCGACAGCACCCACGACGTCGGTGAGTACGCTTTCGAGGAAGATCTGTCCCAGAGTTTTTGGCTAACAATGAGAGAAGGGGTTGGGAAACGTATCATTGACCCGGATCATCCCAACCAATCGTCTCCCACTGGCTACGGTCCGGTCCCAGGTAGTTGGTTCTATTTCAAGGAATGTTCTGAAGGCTTGGCTGATACCCCCCAAAAAAGATCGGAAGGTCGAACGCGACGAACAGGTGCAAGATGAATCCGACTTTGGGATAGCAATGGAGCCTCCCCCGGGTGACTCGAACTACCCTACTGGCATCACTAAATACCCAGGTAGGTAGTCAGATTTCGATCTCTAAAGGCTTGGCTGATACCCAAAAAAAGCTCCGGAGCTCAACCGCGACCAACAAGCGAAACGTGAACCCCATCACTCTGGTGGCTCAGGGATCGGTTTAGAGGGGCAGTACTGCCCACCTCCCCCGCCCACCCCGCCCCACACCACCGGCATAACTCCAAACTGCAGTAATTAGTTCAATCTCAAGGAATGTTCTAAAAGCTTGGCTGACACCCCACCAAAAGTTCACGATTCTAAGCGCGACGAACAAGTGCAAGATGGATCCGACTCGGTGACATCTGATCCTCCCG